>RXPK01000875.1:0-62783 GCA_004143645.1 Protaetia brevitarsis | reverse complement strand
GAATCATTGCGCACTCGCAAACTTTCAGGTTGTCTAACCTCTAGCTATATATTTATCCTTGTCTATGGTCCAAGTGGACATTGGGCATAAGTTACATTTTTTCGCATTTAAAACATTGCACCATCTACATAAACTAAATTCATGTTGTATTTATGCTATTTATCAGAAATCCGGAAAAAGATTTATGGGTATTACCAACCTGGTTTAAAAATGTTCATTTTTCATACTATTCAGACAGCATTATATTATTTCTATTGATTTCTATGTTCATGTAAATTATTTGACAATCTTAAACGTCTATTTGTATTAAATATTTTCTTCAAATTTCGAATATGGCTGAAGGACACGATCCCTATGATGATCCCAGCCTTAAAGGAATGTCCAGATATTTTAACAACAGCACCATAAGAGGTAGAGCAAATGTAAAGTAAATTCCTTTTTTTTTTGAAATACCCTCTCTAATAAGTTAAATTGCATTTTTAGGTGGCACTCGCTACGATAGCAGGCTTGACTGGCTTTTTCGTAGTTCGCAAAATAATGAAATTCTTTCAATGATTCAAAATTTCCCATTGCGAAATTGGCGGCATTTTATTTCGATCCGATTATCTTCCTTACATAACAGATTTTTAAGAAAACGCTACAGAGATTGATTTCGTCTCTGTCATGTACATTACATTATTATATTTTCCCACTTTTTCCAGTAACTCGTAACTGATATACACACCAACGAGCAAAAGTAGTGTACCTCTTATTAGCTTTAAATTATCAAATATAATTATTAAATTAATAAAATAGAGTAAGTATTAGTTTGCTGTAATGTTTATATGGCAATAATTATGATCGCATGGTAATATTATAGAAATGGCTGGGGTGACTTGTTGATCCGAGCAAACTTAAAGGCCTTGGCAAGATTTTTAATGGTGAAACCATGCGAGGGAGAGCAAATGTAAGTCAATAATTTACTCCATTTGAACTAGTTTTCCTAATTAGTTAAAGCAGATGTGTATAGTAACAAGGTATCCATTACTTTGTTCTCATTTCCATAATTTTTTCAAATTTTTGTTTTCTTTTAATGTACAATATTTGTTTCAGGTTGCACTAGCAACATATGCAGGAGTAGGCTTGATAATCGCATATTTTATGTTGAAACCAAAGAAAGCGAAGCAATAATTTTAGTTAGAATTATGTATACATATTCAAGTAGTTCTATATAATTAAATATATTTCTAAAAACTAAAATTTCTTTTATTCTAAATTTTAATCGACCAACGTATTTATCGTGTAAAACTCTTAACCAAATTAATTAATAGTTAATCCTATTTTAATTTTGGCGCCTTTAATATAGGCAACCAATTTGACATGGATCCGACCATTGTTTTTTTCCGATGTCAAAATAAAACCTAAACGTTGACAATACAATAATTTTAACAATAATTTTATGCGTTCTTCGATAACAGTATCGGCAAAATGACTTTGGGGACGACGAAAGGACATTTCGGCAAAAAGTAAGTCATTCTATTCACATCAATATCGTCTGAAAATCTGTGAGCGGGATTGCGTTTTAGAAAGCAGCCCACTTATCCGCCTGAAGGCGTTAGGTGCCAAAAATGCCTGGAATACGGACACTGGTCATACGAATGCAAAGGCAAAAGAAAATACGTCCATAGATCGTCTAGGACACAGATTTTAAAAAAGAAATTGAAAGTGATTGAAGAAAGTAACGCAGCGTAAGTATTGTATCCAGATTGAGGTTAGAATTTCGATTTTTATTGCTATAATGAACGTTTATATTTGTATTTGAATATTACACATTGTAATTTGTTCTTTTTTTCTCGATGGCTATTTTATTTTTTAAAAAAAAACTATTTTCCCGCTTTAAAGAATGTGTTACTAATCAACCAATCACAATAGTTTTTTTGAGCGGGTAATTTGCATATGATTTATTAATATTCTACCTACAGTTATCAAAGTTCCTTATTTTTAATGCTATAGAGGCATTTTGCCATGTAACTTCGGAAAGTGCAATAAATTAAACGTAAACATTGATTTAACTCTATTGACTATTTATTGTACAAGTCAATGTTTTTGTAAACTAGCAAGATATGAATTTGTCGCGTTTTCATAAGGTTTGTTCCATCAAGCCTGCTGACCGTTAGATAGACCAGCGACAAGATAAGATAAGAAGGGTCACTTACTTTTGGCGTCTTTGGTATTCTGTCACTAGAAAAATGGCCGCTGGTGCAGCTTTCTTATTTTGGCACCAGGTGCCTCAGCTTTCTTGTTTAATTTACACCAATCATAAGGCGCTTTTTTTGCGATCCAAATAGATCGAAATATTTGGATGTTACTGAAACAGTTTGTTTTGCGTCTGTTTCCATTCAAATTATTTGCTTTTTACGCCATTTTTAGCAGTGTTTGCTGAATTCTGCAAAGAAGTATTTGATGAGTGTTTGAAACATTGCAGTTTATGTAAAATGATGAATATTTGTGTTAATTGTTTATTATTGTTTCTTATTTTTAACGCATATATATTTTGTAGTTTATTTTTCTTAACAATATTGTGGAATTCATAAACGTGTTTTATATACATACCAGGGTATGACAACTTCCTCCTCATAAAAATCTGATAAAATGAAACAATACCTATGTGCAAAGAACGACTTGAAAGGGCGTGTGTTAGAGAAGGCAGTGTAATCTCAAGTTAAAACTACTGTGTGGAATTTGAATGGTAATAGAGAAATTATTTTTATTAACCTTCGAGCAGGCCCACATAACAAAACATTAAGGAAACAAACATCCATTTATCCTCAATAATGTTCAATAACCGTCAAAATCATCAAAACGGTGACTGCAGTGGCGCCCTTTCTGAAAAACGACGTCAAAGTTGTGCATGTGGATCTGGACCCGCTAAAAACAGCAAGTGACGTTTCCTTTCTTACCATTTCGCTGATTATTTAACAATTTTAATAATTATTATAAGGATAAATGTATATCTGCAGAAGTCCTCTTGATAATACATTAAAGTCAACAGCAATAACATCATTAATGTCAAATCAACTCTAAATAGGGAAAAACTACCAATAATGGAAAGCAATATCCAAATTTCTATTAGCTAATATTCACTTCCTTGGTTTGATAGATTACGGTAGGAACTAAGGGCTACTGATGTGCATACGAATTATAACAATGGTGGGAGATTTTTCGTGATGCTATTAAGCAACTGCCATTATATTTTTTTCAGCGTTAAAGACGAGTCAGAATCCAAGAAAAAAGAGTCTACAAAAGATTCTTCGACGAGTAATTCAGAAAGTTCGGATTCCGAAGAGAGCAGTAGCAGTAGCAGCCCCAGTAGTGACAGTAACAGTAGCAGCAGTAGTGAAAGTGACGAAAGTAGCAGTTCTAGTTCAGATGAACATTCAACTTCGTCGGATTCTGAATAGCGTCCCTTTCAACCTTATAAATTTTATCATGTTCGATATATTTTATTCATGTAAATACAATTTTTAAATATTATAAGAATAGACCATTAATCCCAATGATTATTATTATTCTTATTGTCTTATTTACTTCAGTCTTTTTTATCTTATAATTTATTTACATAAAATTATTTTTATTTTTAATAAAAACTTTTACACGGAACTGCTTGTGTATTAAAAAAATATATAAACATGTATATAGAAAATAATTTACAATATTGAAGTCCTTTTCCTTTATGATACTCAATCCTCAGAAATTAAAGTTTCTGGTACAGTATGAAGGATTACCTTCCTTTTGCTGTCGTACACGAAATTGTTGGCTTCAAATATACTGCTTTGGTAGAACGGTTTAACATCACGGATGTCTATTTGTTTAGCCTGGAAAATTAATTCAATTTGAACCATGTAACTAACACCTACCATTCATTACAAACTATACAAACCTTATCGATCAAATCTTTCTCATCTATTTCAATGGTCAAAGCCTCTCCAGCATTGGTACCCCTTATAAAGGTCAATTGATCTTTAGCGAGCTGTCTCAAAATATAGAAAAGCAACTCGCTATGATCTTTTTTGAATAATAAAAGCGTTGAAACACCTATAACATAACATAATATTAATCGAAGCGATTTCACAGTTAAAAGTTTACCTACTTGTTTCATTGATTTCATTACACTGTACTTTTGTGTCTCGACAAAGCTTTCCAGCATCATACGAATGGCCATATTGACGTCATCTTCTTGCACATAATCCCTAAGGTGTATCTTGGCGTGCGCTTCAGCCATACGTATGATGCTCTCGATATGTCGCACTGTTATCGGCAAAGAGCCGGTAGCCAAAGATTCTTGCCGCAATTGACTGTAGATGTTAGCGACTTTATTACTGGTCCATAATTCTGCAATTTCGGATGGATATTCTCCCTGGGTATACGATGTATTTCTTTAACATTTCTTGAGATATTGACAAGTCATCTTGTTCCAATTCTTCAGCGTCTTCGTTAATTCTAGACGGGTGATGTTTGATGTGAGACGCGACTACAAACCTAAAAATTACAATTCAATATTTTTTTTCTAAAAATAACTTGCGTAAACAATTAACTTGGCTAAGTGTTCATCCCTGTTTGGATCAACTTCATCACGTACGACGCATAGTATATCAAATCTCGATAGGATCGGATCCGAAAGATTAACATTTTCTGCAAAGGTCATACTAGCATCGTATCGCCCACCGATTGGGTTAGCTGCTGCAATAACGGAACACCTAGCTTGTAAGCTAGTTACGATACCGGCTTTTGATATTGAAATAGATTGCTGCTCCATTGCTTCGTGAATTGATGTTCTATCTTGATCGTTCATCTACGATAATAGTGCTAATAGATTATAATTGTTATTATTTATTTTATGTAATTCAGTACTTTATCGAATTCGTCTATAAGACAAACTCCTTGATCGGCCAACACTAAAGCGCCCGCCTCCAACGTCCAATCACGACTAGCTTGTCCACGCCGTACATAAGCTGTTAAACCCACGGCGCTAGCTCCTTGTCCGGTAGTGAAAACTGCACGCGGTGCTATTTTTTCGACGAATTTTAGAAATTGCGATTTCGCTGTTCCGGGATCTCCACAGATTAATACGTTTATATCGCCTCTAACTTTATGTTTTTGCCCTGTTAATAACAAAATAAATTTGAGACGCCGATAAATTATAAATAATAAAAGCGAAAGGTTCTAAGTAAGATCCTTGTGGTACACCTATCATATGAGCCGTACAAATGCGAAATTCGCTCAGCCATAAAAAAATTAAAAATGCGATTTCTTTATCGTACCACATCCACAACTAACTACTTGAATTTGAGCTCCACAAATCTTCGATTATTAATGCAATCGAAGCTACATTACACTAAAATAGTAATAAGTTTGCTCGGTAAGCAGTACTTGTAGTATCAGTTGCAGCTTCAATTCGCATTTAATGATGGTACATACACCCGAGCTGTATAGAAACGTTTTTGTATTTTTCGAACCTCTTTTTTTAAAAGGCTGGGGTGAGAAGACGCAATTGATGGCAGCGAGGACCTACATTCATCAATGCCGCTAGATTAGTAGTGAACGCTTGTAGTGTTAGGAAAAATTGCGGCCAGGAGTGAAGCAGGGTGGTGTGTGAAATTATTAGTAAACGTATCTCGCAAACGTAAAAATTAAAAATGCGATTTCTTTATCACACCACCTCCACAACTAACTATTGAACTAAACACTTATTAGAAAATGATCTATATAAATAAAATTTCTGTATTTTCACCTTTCGGTTTAAGGTGTTCATTATTGGTATGTTTGTTGCCTAATTTCAAAGAGTTGTCTCAAGTCTTAATCCTAATATTGAACTTACGATTTTCCGAAATTGGACGTTTGTATATATTTATGGGCTGATCAACAATAACACATAATTAAATACAAAATAACTAGCTACATCATAATTCAATTATATTTTAATTGATTATTAAAATCTAGTAATTCAATATTAGGACGTAACAATTTTTAATTACAAGCTTTTGTTTCTATTTGCAATATCTAATTTTCAAATATATCCAAAACTCTCTTCACTGAAAATAACTGATTATTTTTATTTCTTGTAGGTACCATCTTTAGCAAATGCGAATTTAAGCTCCACAAATCTTCGATTATTAATGCAATCGAAGCTACATTACACTAAAATAGTAATTTTGCTCGGTAAGCATTACTTGTAGTATCAGTTGCACAAATAATCGAAGATTTGTGAGCTTCAATTCGCATTTAATTTGTTAAAGATGGTACATACATCTGAGCTGCATAGAAACATTTTTGTATTTTTCGAACCTTTTTTTTTAAAACGACGTGGTGAGAAGACGCAACTGATAGCAGCAAAGATCTGCATTCATCAATGCCGCTAGATTAGTATTTAACGGTTGTAGTGTTTGGAAAGATTGCGGCCAGGAGTGAAGGAAGGTGGTGGGTGAAATTATTATTAAACATATCTTCGCTGATAGATCACAATAATTAAAGTTAATTTTTACAATTAATAGTGTTTTGTAATTACAGCTGTAATAATGTAATTACAATTATATGGTATATAAAATTAGCAATTCTAATTACACAGGTAATTATAACTGCAGCTGATAGTTATATAATTACACTGTAATTGTAGCTACAAAAGTAATTATTTTTTGATCCAACATTGCTTGACTTGATTTTGTATCTATACTCAAATACACATTGCTGTGGTTAGACAACCCATTTCGCTGAGTGTATTTTAAGTTGCATATCTTGCCTGTTATGGTTGTTTTCTTTGCTTAAACAGCTGATTCAATTTGCCGAGAGTTTTCACAATTTTGATTAAGTTTAATTAAAGAGTTTATTGTATCATTTTAATTTATTTAGTTAAGTTTTTTTTATTATTCCATTCATTCAGTTGTCTATTGTTCGCTTGTGTTGATTTAATGCGGATTCTATTGAATATTGTTGAAATGTTATACGTCTGCGTAGTACGATTTTGAGAGAGGGATTTTTATAAGAAAAACAATTGTAGAGTTTTGTTAAGGACTTCCTTGTTCGACTATTGACGTGAGTAGACGTGTTTTTAAATCTTTGTTGCCATTTTGTAATCCTTTTTGATTTTGTAAATTAATTTTCTTTTATTTAGTCTACCAAGGAACTTTTATTATAATAATCGTTAGTATATTAAAGTGTGCACTTTATAGATATAAGATAAAAAATAAAAATAATAATTGATTTTTTGTTTAGGAAGATATATTTTAGTTTTTTCTCTCCTTTATTTTAATGAGTTAATTTTCTGTTATTCAATTTTGCTGTTTCATTTTTATTTTTGAATCACCTCGGTTGGGTGAGAAGAAGCTTTGTTCTTTCTTTTAGCTTTTTCATTTTTGTAAATTTCTTGCATTTGTCCACGCTTTGATTTTAATTTGTGAAACCACGTGGATAGAAATTCAAAGGTTGTGTATTTTGGATAATCTTCCTGAACAAACAAAACTTTTGCTTTGCATAGGAAATAGCATTGTCCTATTTTAATTTAGAGTCAAGTGCAGTTTTTATTTTAGGCCAGAACCTTCAGTTCAAGGTTTTTTTTTTCTGCATATTTGTAATTTAACCCGTTGTTGTAATAAATTGATTGTTAATTAGCGTCATTGGGTTAAAAATTCTGTTCTTTTATTTTTATTTAAACTTTTACAATTTTTCGGGTAATTTAAGAAAGTCTAATTTCATTCACTCACTATTTACTTTTCGTGGTTAGATTCAAGTTTTAATTTGCGAGGGTAACTCTGAGGTTAATAGTTCTTTTGCGTTCATTAAAATTTTATCCGTTGAACTAGCTAATTTCATTTTACATTTTCATTTAATTCAATCAGTACACAGCAATGTGAGTTTTTTACCTGGATTCTTTGATTCTCCTCCGAATAATGCCAAAGCTAGAGCTCTTTTAATATAATCATGTCCATATATTGAAGGTGCTATCGATGCCACAATCCTATCCACTATTCTGTGATCCTTACTCATCTTAATTATAGCATTTACATCGTCGTCGGTTAAAGACTGCACGATTTGCTTGCAATCTTTTACTAGAAGATGATTAGCAACTATTACAGTCGAAATACCGGGAATCCTTGATCTGTGTTTAAAGATCCGTCATAATTATTCGTATATACTCCAGTTACGTCCACCTCATCCCCTGGTTTACATCTATCGCATAGATCGGCCAGGAGAATGCAATCTTTCGACCGCGGTACCCTACCAGCGGGTATTCTGCCGGGAGATTCTTGTAAAGTGATTTTTTGATAGTTTCTGTAAATCGTTTGCTCCATGTTTATCTAAAAAATGAACGTATTAGCGTTTAAAAGCATATACAATTGAACTACGACACCAACCATAAATGGACCGGTACTCTGACACTCAGGACATGATCCTGGCTGTACTTCCGCTTGTTGTGATTGTACAAACGGCCCCAAAATAAACCCGCAGCGATTACAATCGAATTTAATCACCGATAATTGGGGTAAAACACCGGTAGTAGCTGTTACGACGCCTAACGTTCGTACAAGTTGATTGACGTGCAGTTTTCTGCGAAATGAATAAAATATTTTATGGTAATACAATATTAAAAAAAAGAAAAAATAGTTTTGATCACCTAAAAGTTCGTAACTCTTCGATTAAAGGTAAATCCGATATTCTGACATGGATTTCCGACGTCACGCGTTCGTAACTGGGATAAATCGACAGCACGATCTCTTTAGCGACCTCGTCGAAGATATCCAGCATTTGAAAAGGTGCTTCCGGTAAAAAGTACGCTAAAACGTGCTCTTTCTTCGCTAACATCGGAAACTCGACGGTGAAACTTGACTGGAAAATTTTAACTAACATTGTTTAAAGGTTTAAATTAATGAAGGACAAATGAATACAATGGAAGAAAAAGATTTGGTAAAATACTGAAAAAACTCATATAAAAGATATTTTAACTTTCAGGTAAGCGCGTGAAATTGGTTAACGTCTGTAGGCGCGTGGCGGCATTTACACCGCCCTATGTAAAACAACGTGTGTGACAAAAACCACACACATCTGATTTTTTTTTTGAACCGGCGGTGTCAATGCGGCCAAAGCGACTGTTCGAAGGTTAAAGAAGCATCAACTGGAAAACAATGAAATACATCGAACATAAGAAAGGCTGTTTCATTAGGAACCGGGCGATGGAGTAATGGAAATAATATTTTCAGGAATTATGAAGCTCTGGAGCAGAAATACAGAACAAGTTAAACCTAAGATAACACAAATCAACACAATCAGACAACATTGGGAAAGAATTTAGAATAAATGAAATTGTATAAGCAGTGAAACAAAGTAAAAAAATCAGCAGGATACGATATACAAAATATCATGGGAAATGCTAAACAACATGAAGTTTGCTTAGTGGAAATCGTGTTTGAGTCGAATTCGTTTGGAAAACAAATACAAAACTGAGACAAATCCAAAACTCTTGCTTCACACTAAGCAAACTACTTTTCTTTTTCTGATTTTGTTTATTCTCAGTCCTGTTCAATTTGATAATGGTTATAATTCATATATTATCCTTTTCAACAACAAATTAAAATGTTTTAGAGAGAATAACTATTTTATACGTCGTTCTGGCTGATTTATACTGGGTTTGTTAGAGAAAAATAACCATAAATATTTGTGAGTTAACAAGTCAATAATGAAAGATGATGATTTTATTACATTAAAACAAAACAGAATCGTTTCTAAGAGCAAAAATTTAAATCCACAAACATATCAAAACCTTTTTTGTTTACTGCTTTTATTGAAAACACCAATTTCTTTTTTCACTCAGTGAAAAGCTAGGCTTAATTCATCAAATTACCTGATTATTCTCACACATCCTCCGAATCTTTTCCTTATACACGTACCCCTTTTCTTTGGAATTATAAGTACGTATAAAATTCTTAAAGCGATTAATGATTTCCGTTCGTGGTCCAACCATACACACCCATTCTTTTATTGTATAACCTTTTGTATCCTCCAGATTCTCAATCGATTCTATCATGTCGGTATCCTCAGTTTCCCCAGCAATGGCTTTTTCTGCCCGACGGCGTTTGTGTTGGGGTTCCTCTTCTTCATCGCTCTTATCATAGAATAATTCACGATCATCCCTTCGAATGAGCCCCATTTCACGGTCTCGCCTTCGCATTTCTTCCTCAGCCGATCTACGTTCACCCTCAGACATAACATCATATTCTTCATTGTCCAAATTATCGATATCATAACGATCGAGAGCTGGCATCGGGCGATAATCACTGCATTTGTTTGTAAAAAGTGTTAAGATACGAATTAAGAGCAGAATCTACGAAAACATTACTTTTCCATGTTATCACCGAATAATTCCTCCCCATCTTCTTCGTCATCAATGGGATCAGGTTGTGATGTATCACCAAATAAAGCACCTTCATCTTCAAATGGTTCGAAATCTTGTACTGGAGAAGTCATATTTTGCCTACGATCGGCTGGGGTTCCAATAGGTGATGAATCTTCTCCCTTTGAAATCCAACAGGTATTCGAAGTTAATGCAAGCTTCTTTATACAAAGAATAAAATACTTACGACTGGCATTGCTTACACTAAATGAGAGCGCTTAAAACTTATAATATGTTGTGATAAAACCGTGATTTAATTAAAATATTAACAGTAACGTGATTAAATTTGGAATAAAATGTTTTGATGTATTTGTAGCACAATGGAGAAAAAACGCGGGAAATCTAGTGAAATTTTAAATTAGTATTATGGTATGATGTAACACTTAGGGAATTTAATTTTTTACCAATTGCATGA
This sequence comes from Protaetia brevitarsis, assembly GCA_004143645.1. Classification (NCBI taxonomy): domain Eukaryota; kingdom Metazoa; phylum Arthropoda; class Insecta; order Coleoptera; family Scarabaeidae; genus Protaetia; species Protaetia brevitarsis. Next base: position 51,948 of record RXPK01000875.1, on the reverse strand, counting down.
CAATTGGCAGGAATCGTTTCTATATTCATTGGTATTGTGAATACAGTTAAGAATTTAAAACTTTTGTCTTACTTGGCTTTAAAGTTTTAATACATTTTCTTTTAAATATTATGGAAAGTAAAGAAATGTACGTTTACCTCGACTTGAACGGAAAATTAGATCATAATTTTTTCCAAAAGGAAAATATATATTTTAAAATGGTTAACATTGATACTGACAGTCCTCTTGTACAAGTAGGAAACTTCGTCTTTCAAGGTATATTACTGTATTTACAAATTACAAAAGGACACTTATTTAGCTCTCCTTTTTATTCCTTAGGCAATTATGAAGACTTCTTGGGCACGAAAGTATTTTTTGTGGAAGATAAAAACCACGATCAGAATAATGTGAACGTCTTCCTCAGAGATGGGCCATTTCACCTGAAATACCTGACAAAAACAGCTAAAATTATGCAACTGAAGTGGAGGAAGCTACCCAGTAACGTGGTGCGTGTCAATAATGATAATGAAGGATATGCGGATCTTTCTTTCACAGAAAATTACAATACAGTATTGGAGAAATTAGATAAAGGTGCTTTGAATATGCAAGATATATTTTATGACCCAAACAAGAAAGATGTCAGTAGGGAAATAAATGTGCCTCTAGATAAAAGTGATGCAACACAAATGGAGATTGATGAGGCATCAAATGATAGAGAATTAACTGAACAAACTCAAACATTAGAAAGTGGAGATGTCATAAATCGGGCTAATTACAAATTATTGAAGGATGTAGTTGCGACTCCCCTAAAACAGAAAGAAACACAGAAGCTTTATGAGGTAAAGAAGGAACATTTAGCTAAAGTTGAGAATCCAGAGAATTTTCCAGTGTTATCGCAGTTATTCCTTCAAAATGTTATCGCGAAGAGTCATGTAATTAAAAGTGATAATTTTAATGAATTTAATAAATATGTGGATGTGCAGATGTCTATTGAGGATGGTGTAATAAATGATATAGGGGAAAATGGACTTACTGACGAGGAAAAGTGTAAGTTACTAAGTGGGGAAAATTTTGATAATTTTCGATTACCGATGAAGTTGGCTTATTTGACAGAGCAATTAGCTGAATACAAACGAGTGTTGGCTGCGAACAAAAATAGCTTGCAAGAAACAGACAATTATGGTAGAACTCTTAATGATAAATATAAATTGTTAAAAGACATTACGAAACAAGTTTGGTATTATGTTTATTCTAATGCAGATTGTGATAACATGTAACTTTTGGGTAGCTTAAGAGAAAATCATTCAGCCTAAGTTTTATACCAATGAACATTGTTTTATTCAGCGGTTTATATGTATAATTACAACTTTCAGACTCCATTATAATCAAAACATTAAATATATTATAATATAATCTTGAGATTAAATAGTTAAAACTTATTTGATGTTATTTGTCTGTACTTTCAAAACATTCAGGATCAGGTGGTGTAAGTTTAGCATTCTTCAAGTACTCTAACTTCAATAAATCTTTAGCAAATGGTCGAGCTTCCGGATCATATGTTAACAAACTCTAAAATAAAAACAAAATAAATTTGGGTAACATCTTTATTACATAATATCAATCTCACTTTCAAAAGGGTTTCTGCATCTTTACTTGGTAACGAAATTGTGTCATTTAAAGGCTGCCCTTCCCACTTTGGAAAATTACTTTTGTAGTCCGGTAGAGACGTAACACCTGGCCAAATGTCTTCAGTTGGTGTACCGCACAAACGGAATATTTTATACAATTGGTCTATTTCGGAATCTCCGGGAAAAAGAGCCCTTGAAGTTATCTTAAACGCAAAAAAAATACGTCCCAATATTTTAATTGAATATATAAATTCACCATTTCGGCCATTATGCATCCTAAACTCCACAAATCGACAGCGGTGCTGTACATCTTTGCTCCTAATAACAGTTCAGGAGCCCTGTACCATAAAGTGACGACTTCATGTGTGTAGGTTCTTGTCGGTAAGGTGAAAGACCTGGATAAGCCGAAATCGGCCAACTTTACGTGGCCTTCGTCGTCCAGCAACAGATTTTGCGGTTTTAAATCTCTGTGGAGAATCCGATGGGAGTGAAGATAACCGACACCATCAATTAGTTGTTTCATATAGCTCTAGAAGATGTGCAAGCAATGAATGTATGTAATTACATAATCTATATTAAGACAACACCAATTACTTTTAAACTGCAGCACTGAAAACATCTCAGAAATCTTTGATTAGTGATGCAATCTAATCTATGTTTAAATATTAAAAATTATTTGTGAACAATTCTGCTTAGTTATGGTTGCAGAAAATAATAATGATTTGTGGACCGAATTAGCATTTAATTTGAAAGAGACGGTACCTACATATATTCAAAAACAGTGAATTTTATGGTATAAGAGATTTTTGAGGTGTTTAGTTCATATGCGTTTAGCTTTAACAACATGCAACGAATATTCGATTTCTGTAATATTTGTTGAATAATATTCGATCAAATACTAATCATTATCATTTTAAATAATTTAATTGGAATGCTTTTGGAACCAAGTGCACGCGGGCGAGCTGTCGATGGGCAAAGTAAACGAGCAGAAGAGTGGCTATTAGCTTTTTGGTTGTTGCAGCTTTATTGTGTACACCGGCATATAGAAATACTTATCCGACATATGAGATTCCATATCGCATCGACGATCGAAGGTGGTAACCGAATATCTATGCAAAGTACAAGTGCAATAATAGCAGACAGTTGTTTTTACATATATTATTGCATCTATTGTGGGTAATGTTCAATTTCAAAATGGATTATTGCGGCCATATTTAAATCTTTCGAACAATTATAATTAAACTGACGTACTAGAAGTTTAAGGTAGCCCCTTCTACAATCAAACAGCCATTACCAATATACCCATGGACAGGTCGATCGCGTGCACACTGTATATCAAACGTGAGCATTATGAAGTGATGTCAACTAGAGTGAAGCCAAATGTCATCATTAAGTGTTTTACACGTAGGTACCCCAATAAATCTCCTACCTCCTTAAGCCAATGGCAGCTGAATGCGCGCCTGTTCAAATGTTGAGCAATTGCGCTATAGACCACGACATTAATTTTGTCGGGCAGTGTACATAATAACAACATTCATATTGAGAGGTTACCTTGGTAATAATTTGCTATTTACCGGTTATTTCCTAAATTATGGCTGGATAATTAAGTAATTACGACTTTAATCGGTCTTTATCAGCTTTAACTTGTACTAGTAGGAATCTTAAAAAGTTAAATATTTGTTGAATATATCTGTTCAATCAAGCGTAACTTAACCAGTGTGTGCACATTACTTTAAGTTTTTTAGAATTAATACTTCTACTAAATTAATGCTAATAAAGGCTGATTTTAAAAATTCGCGGTTACGGCAAATCTACAAACCTAACAAAAATGCACCTATTATAGATTTTTATTTATTTCACAATTTTAAGCAAAGGATGGCGCTGCAATCTATTTATATCTTTCTATTTCATCTTTTTCTATGGGTTCACTCTACTGATTTACTCACACTGGCTTTTCACTGTTTAAAGAAGCTCTCTTTATTATATTCGCTATTTGGCAAAATTACTATTCGTTGCAAGTCAATTAACAACAAATAAACAACAAAAATATGCCATGCACAGCAAATAAAATCATAAACAGCAAATGAATGTTATTAATATTTTGTAACATAAACAGAACCGTAGGTATTTAAATAAAATACAAAGAAAAAAGGGAGTTGAATTGTCTATATTTATTATAATAATGATAAAGTAGACTGCATGTTTATATGGAAAAAGTAAAATGATCTGTAATTGTTACAAAAGAAATTTCCACTAAGTTACTAAAAAAATAAAAATCAGTTAGCAATTTCAACACATCCTACACTTTCATCTTTACTACTTACTTCTACAAGGTTTGATGAATACTATACTCCTTATTGATGAATAACTATTGATAAATTTAATACTCAATTATTAAGAAATGATTTTATCAGCATCAATGATGTTTTTTTTGATTTCACTTACTCTTAACAAGTCTTCGCTCATCTTAGAACTTGTCCTGTCTAAGTATTGTTTCAGATCCATTTGTAAATATTCGAAAACTATGTAGAGACTCTTCATTTCCGTAAAAATTACATCTAACAATTCGACAATGGAAGAATGATGTAAGGATTTTAATAAACATATCTCTCGTATCGTTGTCGATGGTATTCCTTCTGATTCCCCTTTGCTTTTGTACCTATAACACTGAGTGTAAATTCGAAAAAAATAGTAATAGAAAAAACAACAGTATAATCAAATATGTTATACCAAGTAGTATGATGTTGGTGTCACTGAGCTTTCTGTTAAAGTTAGTCGAGATGCAGAGAACGGAATAAGCTGAATCATGTGGTGCTACGGCTATATAAAGATCACGTAAATCACGCACTAGATCCAACTAATTCCATCGCTGTGTATGGATATTAGTGAAGTTACGAACGAGATTACCCCTAACTCATTAAACACAATAAAGCCAAACGCAAAGAAAAGGAGAAATTAGAACATGCTTTATTATTACCATTTTTAACACATGCTGCGTGTTATTTTAGCGTTTAAACACATACGCGCGTAAAAAATCGTACAAAAAGTAGGTAAACGGAAAACGAAAAAAACTTACTTCTCTAATTTAATTTTTTTGAGGGCGACGAATTTCCCCGGTCACTTTATCTTTGGCTTTGTAAACGATCCCGTAAGTACCTTCGCCAGCTACTCGCAACTTTACAAATTGCTCCAATTTATTCGAATTTGTTGCGAAATCGGTATCGGAAAGCGTCAGCATATTCTTCGACGAAATAAAAATTAGTATTGATGGGAATAAAAAAATGTTAAAATATTTTGTTTGCCTCCAAATGTCATTTGTTTACAATTTATTGCGCAGGCGTTAAGTCCTTTCAAAGGTACACGACATTAATTTATGTTTATTTAAATCTCTTTATTTTTTTTATATTTACCAGATTTGATTAAATAATAAAATATTAGAAGATATTAATAAATATTTTTTTTTGTTTTGGATGATATAGTAGCGCCATCTGTAGTAAAATAGTAAAACAAATTAAAATTACAGTATTCTACGGAGAACAATTTAATATAATTATAAACTAATTTATTACTATTTATTGATTATCAATTACAGTCGAGATGTATCAAACCTAAATTTCAGTCGGTGATTTAAAGTAGTATAAATATAAATATATTTTATTTATTGTTAGTTTGTTCAGCAAGTGTATACAGGCGACGCACGAAAAGGTTTTAATTTGCTATTAATTCCCTTTAAAAACTACAAATCTATATCAATACCAAATAAATTAAATGTGTATTTCGCTAATTGCTAAACTAATTTTGCGCCACATCAATTTATTATTATGTTTTTTTAAATCAAATCGAAAACTGCCAACCAGCCAACCAGGACATCAAAGGACGCCATATTGTATAGCTTGGCGTTTTAGTTTTGTGGAGCGGCGACTTCTATTGAAATTGTTTTATTATCCGTGGTTGCAAGAAAAACGCTTTGACGATATTATATAGTGAAGTAGCGGCATTTTTCATACATGCTAGTGCGCGACCGAACGTGGTATAAAAATTTCGATCCTTAAGTGGCTTGTATACAACTATAGACATGGCTGGCGAACAATTTTCTCTGTGTTGGGACAATTTCCACAAAAACATGAGTTCGGGCATGCACTCGCTGTTAGAAACGGAGGATTTAGTAGATGTTACCTTAGCAGTCGAGGGGAAATACCTGAAAGCTCATAAGATGGTGTTGTCTGTGTGTAGTCCATACTTCCGAGAACTGTTCCAAATGAACCCTTGTAAGCACCCCATAGTATTCATGAAGGACGTTAGTTATATAGCGATGAACGATTTGTTGACATTCATGTATCAAGGAGAAGTGCAGGTCAATCAGGAACATTTGACGACATTTATAAAGACTGCCGAAGCATTACAAATTAAAGGCCTACGAGTGATGGAAATGTAAGTACAGTGATACATTACTTTGCCATTAATGTTATTTAATATTATATTATATTTAACATCTTCATTGCAAGATTATTGTATCTTATATGTTGTGTTATCATGCAATGAGATGTGATCAATGTAAATGGTCCTGCGGCCTGAGCAGCATCATGCATTGGGTCTTTTCATAGCTTAATCAGTTTTTTGTGATTTCTTTTTTCCAATGCGTGTGAATCTTCCTTTTCTTGTTAATTTGTTATGTATGTATATATTAATGTTAAATGTGGCCATCACTTCTGAATTTTCATTATGACCATATGATAGCAACAATCTGGATTCTATTCATTCTGCTGTTGTAAAAATCGGTTCCATGTTTTCTTTCTTATATCTTCATTCCCATTGTTACCTGTAAATTACTGGCATTTAAACACACAAATTCAAATTGTTAGTTAAAATTGTGATTTGAGATGTTATTTTGTTTCATCAAAGTAAAATGTTGGTAATTTGGTAATGCTTCATAAATATTTAAATTTGTTGCTTTCCAATTCTATGAATTTGCAGTTTTTTTTTCCTATAGCATTTTAGATATTTAGCAATATATTTCCATTTCTTGTACTACTGGTTATACACTAATTACTTGATCATTGGCAATTAAGAGAGCTATTAATTAAGCACAGCCTATCAATTACTGCTGACTCTGATATTTATTTCAAAAAGTGTTAATGTTAAGCTACACTTTCGTTCAATATAAGGCAGGACATTGTCCACTTGGCACAATACCATTGACTGTTTGTGCTGGTTAGGTCGATACATATAGTTTAAAAAGTTTATGTAACTTTTTCAGATCATTGTAATTTACCTTAAATTGATTCATTTTGCGAGATCAGCAGAGTTTGTGTTTTTGGTTTTTTTTTTTTTTAGAAGCTTCCTTTATTTCATCATTTATGGTTCATATTGTAGATTTTTCAATTTTCCATAAGCATTGTTGAATTGTTTTTAATTGTTGCTTTGCTTTTCTTCTTGTGTTATCCTTCCTACAGTTTTTCATGCTTTAGCTGCTTTTGTCCTCATTATAAATCTACCTAATTACTGATTTTGGCTTTTGCCCTTTGATTTTTTTTATGCATTTATAATGCATTTGCGTTCTTTTTAAAGAACGAAATTCAAGAGGATCAACCAGAAGAAGTCATTGTAACAAATAAAGCGCCACCACCTATTGGTCAAGATAATAATGAATTGCAAATAACAAAAGCTATTCCAACAAAAGCAAGACAGACCACTGCAAACCTACCCGCCAAAAGACAGAGGATTTCTTCACCACCCAGAGAAAGGCCCACAACAGTAGCTGTTAAAGCAGATGCCGCACAATTACAACCGCCCCAGACAGCGACAGATCACCTGATTCAATTCAAAATGGAGCCCTTCGAGGCAGATCAGTCGAATCAGGGACAGGTGGATGTTTACGAAGACAACCCAGACGATACTTTTGCGGAAGATGGTATTGAAGAGAGCCAGATGGAGGATACAGAGTACAATAATGTGATGAAAGGGGAAGAAGAACCTCAAGCGGGAACCAGCGGCGATGGCATGGGTGAAAATCAAGGTATGTGGAGTTTTATCTTATATAAAACTATGCACAAGTTGTATATTTCAATCGAGAAACCCGATTTTGGGGACAAACTTTGATGAAATATTTCTTTTATTACCTCGAGTGTTCAAAACGATACCGTTATTGCGCGTAACTCCGCGAAAATATGAAATTTTGAAACTGTTGATCATCTTGATCTCGCGATAAATGCAAAGCGTGAATCACCCGTGACCCAATTGCTTCAGCCTCTCGGAGGTGTTGGTACAAAAAGACTTGAAGAGATTCTATTGTGATTGGTTGCACCAGCATTTTGCTTGGGGATCGGTTAAAAGTCAGAAATCTGATGGGGAAACATAAGCTGTAGTTAACCAAGGAAACAATTGTCGAAAGAAGAAGGTACATGGAAAAAGCCTTGAGTGTTACAAGGTGTCGAAGAACCGTTGTTTGTATTAGAGTTAACCACGTTTCTACATACTGTGTGTGGTGTATTATTGTATTAGTTGTGTTGATTGTTATTGGCTAAAGTAGTTTTTATGAATAGATTTCTAATATGTTATTTTGTATTAGTGTATCCTTATCTAAATAAACTTTTGTTTAAAATTATGGTATCTACTAATTCATTCATTTAATTTTGATTATGGGTGATTCACACTACGTTAAGCATAAGTTGAATAATAGTGATGCTTGGTCCGTGATAATCTTTGGGGCTGTGAAGTGCACGTGATCACACTATCTCGGCTATAACAGCAATTAGATTCGTTAGCTCAAGATCAGTCTAATGTCTGTTTTTTGCTTTTTTTCGGACATGGGTTCGAACTGAGAAAATGTGCAGTGAGTTTTTCTTTTAATTGCTTCTAGATGTAAACAAACCGGTGTTTGAGGAAGTTTACGCAGAAGATCCGTTTTCGGAACAGCACTTATTCAATTCTAGAATTAATCGCGGACCAAGGATGACTATATTGGACGGAAAGTTTTTTAAGTACGTCGAGAACAGATCGACGCTTAGGTCTGTCGTGGCGATATGCCAAAAATGTCTCCCGCAGGTTGTTGAAATAAAGGGTTCCCTAGGATCGACGACCAATTTTCTCAGCCACCTCAGACGTAAACACGGCGAAGACGCGTTTGAGGAGTATCAGCGATATTTAAGATACGAGAAGCCTAGAAGGAGGGCGCAGCTCTTCAGAGGCTGTAGAAGAAGCGTTAATTAGGCTCAATTATGTATGAATGTTGAATGTTTGCTGTTCATGTGGAAAGGTATTTTACATACATATGTGAAGTATAGATGAATTTAGAATAAATATTTTATTTTACGACAAAGAATCAGTTGTTTAATATCTGTTAACCTTTTTTTAGAACATCAGATTGCTTTTTATTATGAGTGTACAACAGTCAGTTTTTCTTTAATTATTTCTAGATATAATCAGACCAGAAGAAGTTTATCTCCAAGATCCTTTGCTCTCGGGAAATCCCTTATTCAAGTCGAGAGTTAAACGCCGACCGACTATACTAATACTGGACGGCAAATTCTTTAGATACGTTGAAGAGAAATCGACTTTTAAGACTGCGGTGGCCATGTGTCAAAAGTGTCTTCCGAATTTGGTGCAAATAAAAGGACAACCGGAATCCACTTCGAATTTTCTGAAGCACTTGAGGCGCATACATGGCGAAGACGCTATTAACGAATATAGGCGCTATATAAAGTGTAGGAAATTGAAAAGGAGAATGGAGAAACATTATAATCGCAAATAATCACATCGGCAAGGTTCGTTGTGAGACAAAAGTGATTCGTACTAGATAAATGTATTCAGAAGGTACGTGAATAGATCGGTGCACTGGTGATTCACACTAAATTATAGACTGAAATTGTTGATTTTGATAAACTAGAGTCGTGAATGAACAATTAAACCGTGGTGACTATATATGATATTGCGAGATATTCTTTTATTGAAATTTGATATCGTTAAATACGAATTACAATAGAGGGAATAGCAGTTAGTTTTTTTTTTTTTCTTAATTGCTTCTAGATGTAATCAAAATGGAAACGGTGGTTCTCAAAGAGTGTTGGAATACAGGAACCGAACGAACAGTAGGGCCGGTGATTTTGGACGGGAAATTCTTTAAGTTTATAGAGGATAAATCCACTGCGTATCGTACGGTGGGGATGTGTCAAATGTGTCTTCCAAAAGTAGTGGAGATCAAAGAATCGCGCAATTGTACGTCGAATTTCATCAGACACATAAGGCGAGCGCACGGAGAAAACGCAGTGGAGGAATATCGATGCTATTTAAGATACAGGAAATCGAGAAAAAGATTGTTGAAGACTATTTCCCGGAAGAATCGTAAAAAATCGAGGAAAGGTATATAAGAAAATCTGCACAATTCCAACAGTCGGCCACACAAGATTTGCATAAAACTCCTGGATGATTTGATAGAGCACAGATGATTCATTCTCGATTAATTAGAGAAACCAGATATCTATGATGAGGAAGGTTACCAGAGAAATATTTGTAATATTATATTATTTTTTTATGTTAGAATTTGAAATTATCAATAAACAAATTACAATAAAGGATGCAGCGGGTAGTTTTTTCTTTCTTAATTGCTTTTTATAGTGATAAAAATGAATTAATTTAATGAAATAAAATATTCTTGGAGTTCAGGATACGAAACGACACACAGAAGAACCGATCATTTTCGACGAGACTTTCTTTAAGTATATAAAGCACGATGTGTGATGCGTCTTCTAAAAATTGTGATGCTCACAGATTTACGCAATTCCACATCAAATCATGACGAACATCTAAAACGATGGACAGATATGGATGCTGTTTAAGATGTAGAAAGTCAAGAAATATATTGTTAAAAACTACAGCAACAAAAAATCGTAAGAAATTAAAGTACTCCACATGTGCGATTTCAATGTTCTACCCTGCAAATTCCTAATTTCGCAAATGCTTTTAAATGTACGCGATTCGGAATGGATTTTCTGAAATGCAGGTGATTCACACCGTCGATTTTAAAGAAGCTTGGATATCTCTATAAACGGAGGCTATAAGAGAAATATTTGGAGTATATATATTTTTCATTAGAATTAGCAAAAGGGTACACCAGTCGGTTTTTCTTTCTGATTGCTTCCAGATGTGGTCCGAATGGAAGCGGTTTACGTCCGAGAGGCTTGGATCCCGAGAACTGAACCGAAAATGGGGCTTACTATTTTGGATGGGAAGTTCTTTAAGTATATAGAAGACAAATCCACGCCGTATCGTTCGGTGGGAATGTGCCAGAGGTGTCTGCCGAAAATAGTGGAGATCAAAGAATCGCGCAATTGCACGACGAGTTTCGTCAGGCATTTAAGACGAGTGCACGGAGAAGGTGTTTTGGACGAATATCAGTGTTATTTAAAGTACAGGAAGGCGAGGAAGGGATTGTTAAAAGCTCTTGCCACGAAAAGATCTTAAGATATTGAGGAGTGCTGTGTAAGAAAAATTCGCTCCACAAATTCGAAATATGTATGTACTTTTGGAGGTGTGTGAGAATTGATATTGTGGAGCGTAGATGATCCATGCTGATTTTAAAAAAGAAAACAAAGATACTAAGGTCGCAGGCTACCAGAAATATTTGTAGGAGTATTATCATTTTTTAAATTAAAATTAAAACCATGAAATGCTAAAAAATATAACAGACTTTTACAATGAGCTATTTTTTTTTTTCAAATTACGGGAGTAGAAGTGAAAACGATTGATATATCATTATCTGGTAATTCAAGAGGTGAACGCAAGATACGACTTATTATTTTAGGTGGAAAGTGGACTGTGTCAAAACTAGCTTCCAGAAGTAATGGAGATAACGGAATGACGCTATTGCACATCAATTTTTGTGACACACCTAATTACAGGAGACAAAATGTAAAAAGCCTCTTGGCTGCAAATGGATCGCAGAAAATCTATAGAGAGGTGCATCGAATAGATGTACCATTTAAAATATAGGAAGTTGAGAAACAAAATTGTTGAAAAATCGCAAGATATTGAACATATGACTTCATAAGATAGAAATATTGACATGTTTCTTTATATTGGATATGTTTGTAAGCGGTTCCAAAATGGATTTTATGGAGCGCAGGTGATTCATACCCAATTTTAAAGAAAAACAAAATATTTTTGGCTATAAGGCGAACCAAACACCTAAGTACAGGAGACGAAATACAGAAAGCCAAGAGGCTGCAGACAGATCCCATAAAATCTATAGAGAGGTGCATTGAACACATGTGTTGTTTGAAGTATAGGAAGTTGATAAACGAAATCATTAAAAAATTGCAAGATATTTTGAAATATGACTCTATAAGACAGAAATATTGGCATGTTTCTTTACATTGGATATGTTTCAAGTGTTTGTAAGCGGATCCAAAATGGATTTCATGGAGCGCAGGTGATTCACACCCAATTTTAAAGAAAAAAATGTTTTCGGCTATAAGACTATAAGAGAAATATTTGTAGGAATCTTTTAATGGGTGAAGCCTTTGTAATTTTCAATTGCAAAAAGAGTTAGTTGTTAGAGAAAAAAAGTTTATAATTGGGACAGTTAAAAATCGTTAAAATAAACCCTTTTGCATAGTTTTTTTAATTGGTTCTAGATATAACCAAAACTGAAGAAGGTTGGCATGGGGATCCTTTAGCCTTGGAACAGATTAATGCCGTACCATATTCGTTCAATCCAACGCCAGCGTATTCTCAGAATAGTGCGAAGACGCCCAATAAATATCCATTGACTTTGTTAGATGGAAAGTTCTTTAAATTGCTGGAACATAAAACGGTGAATAAGAGCGTTGTAGGGCTGTGTCAAAAGTGTCTCCCGAACAGAGTGGAAATAAAAGGACAAGTTTCTTCCTCGTCAAACTTTGTCACGCACTTGAAACGAAAGCATGGGCATGCTGCTATAGAGGAGTATAGAAATTATTTAAAATTTAAGAAATCTATGCGCCGTAAATCTCAAAACGTATAAGAATATCTGTTTTACAGCAAAGGAATGACCTGATGTGTCTTATATACAAGAATAGAGGCCCAACGGATTGGGAGAATCGTTTTATTAAAATGGGAAAATCGTGAAAAAAAATTCTTTATCCTAACAATTAATAAAGTATTTATTAATAATATTATTTAATAAATATATTTATTAATAATATTATAATAAAACAGGCTTGAGGCGGTAATAAAAGAAATATTTGCGATATCAGCGTCTTCATTATTACGTACGTACGACTTCAAATATCGAATTTTCCGCACATTTTCAGTTGTCTACTTTAAACACGAATTACACTTCGTTCACGACGGCAATACCTGCACCAATTTAACTCCCGAAGCGGACACGAACAGGTACCAGAGAGCTGCTAGCGTTAAATCGCATAATTTTAAGTACCCGAAGATTGCCAACGGTAGATTCTACAAATTGATCGAGAGCAAATGCACGGAAGTTACAGTGGTGGCGTCGTGCGTCAAGTGCGAACCCAACGTTACGGAAATCAGGGGATGCCAAAATTCGTCTTCGAACTTTATCAGTCACTTGAAGAGAAAGCACGGTCAGGCGGCGTTACAAGAATACATCGAATATATGAACGAGTTGAGAAGGCGCCGGTAATGAAAAGGCAGTGTCGTACTGTTCGTCAAAAAAGCGATGATCGATTTACAAAATCCTGGAAAGGGTTGTCATGATAAAGTAAGCTGAGATGAATCGTGTCACTTCGTCTGTGTTTTGATAGACATAGAAGAATGAGAATGATGGAGCGATGCGATTTGCCTCAACCTAAATAAGTTGATTCTTTGATGTTAGTTTTATTTATTAAAAAATCGTTTAATGCTATGAGTAATTTATCAGGTGCGGATGAGTTTGAACTCTTTCACTGACTATAGAGATATTAAATAGTTATAATCCTTCAGGATGAACCAAAAAGTAATGCTTACATGAGTTTGCATCGTTCCAATTTATTTATTGTATTTTTTGAATTTTGGAAATAAAATATATTGAAATTTACGATCAAATAAGATTTTTTTTTCTCCTAGTACCTCGAAATTTATATGGTGTTACTAGTATGACATCCAGATTCACACAAAAACAATTAAAACATTCACATAGAGGTAATATAACATGAAATATTTCATTTTAAAACATTTTGATTCATTAATTTCACAAGAGAAAACATTTGTGCATAGTTTCTTTTTACTCCTCAAATTTGTTTTCGTAATGCTTCTACTTTTCCCTATCGATTTTGTTTTTAAATGTGTTTTCATAATTCCATACATATTTGAAAGCCTATGTGATCAATTTCATTTTGGAAAAAAAAAAGTAATAATTATTAAGGAGTAGAGGTTTTAGTGGAAAATGCCTTTGTTCATGATGTATACAGAATTCTCAATTAATGTGTATTAAAGTAATGGAATAAGCAAATAATCTTTATTAGGATACTGATTACTTGCGGATCATTTCTTTTTTAATTTTATTATTTTTTTTTCTTGTTTTTGTTACGGTTAACAATGATGAAAGAAAGAAAATATATTTCCAATTGGTGAATATATAAAATAAAATGAGAGGAAGTTTCAAAAGGTAAGTTAATAATATATCTCTTTGAAGATGTATTCTTAATACATTTCGTTTTAATTTAATCGGTTGTTCAAGAAATTGCAATTTGGTGCAGTGATTCATTGAGTGTGATTTTACAGTGACTTTTTCAATAACAGATGCCTAACGTAGAAGATTTAAATTGTCGAAACAGTGCTATAACTAAGTAAAAATGAAGCCGTTTTTCCAATATTCGGAATTTTAGGCAAAAATTACTGATACATCTTTTAGTTTTTAATTTATAGCATCAAATGTTCAAAAAATAAATCCTTTATTGCTTTAAATCAATTCTAACAACATTACTTATTCATTTTAATGGTAGTGAAATCAAGATTCGTCTGATATTGAAGATAAAATGGAGTCCAGATATAACGAACATGTTGTTTCGAGTTTTTATGTAAGTTGGGAACAACAAGAATATGAACAGTGGGGTATCCCGTGGTTTATTGCAGACAACACACACATACACACAATATTCTCATTCCTACCTTGTAGATAGTATGTTTGTGTCTGATGCAAACATAAATGTACCCAGTGGTTTACACAATTGGTAATAAAATATGTAGACGTAATCTAAATAGCCAAATTTAAATTTCCCGGAATTATTTTTAGTAACTTCAACGTCGAAACATAAGGTTTGTTCGAACATGCAGTTGGCGGACGGTTCACGATCATGCGAACCAATGAGACAACGCATTCCAGTTCGCGAAAACTCCAATCTCTGCTCTGATTGGTTCACGTGATCACGAACTGGTCACGAACTGCATGTTCGAACAGCCCTATAATATAATGGCGGAAAATTTAAATTGGTTTACTAGAGAAATATACATATATTTTAAAATTCATGCATGATTTATTTTTAGTTCAGTGATATTATTGTTTTCACTGTATTATGTTGAGTTGTTTATCGTTTGTGCGAAGATAGTTGTATTCTCCACGCGATTAGATTAATTGACATACCTTTAATAGATACTTTGAGTGGTTGATAGTTTTGAAATAACTAAAAACATAAGTAATGGCCAGTAATAAAAAAAAGCGCAGGTAAGTATTGTGGCAAGAAAGAGGTGCAACAGGTAAACATCTTCATTAGTGTGCAAAAGACGTAGGAGGTAAGTAGAAAAAAAATATTTATTGCCGAAATTAGAGATGCTGAGAAAATTACTATAAAACGTAAGTGAAATTTACTGTTTCTGTAATAAATCGTATAAAAACTATTGATAGTAGGCGTATTATTTCGTGGTGAATAAAGTGAACTAACTGAAAGTGATATAACTGAATGTGAATGGTTTTTCACTTGCAGTTTGTCAAGCAAAAGAATGCGTTTATTGAACCAACTGATCGTAGAATTTCTTTGTGCTTGAGGGGTAAGGAGATTTCTGAATGCAATCACTTCAATTGCTAGAGTGGGGATACTGAACATGCCCCGAAAGAACGTCAAATTAAGTGAACGAATTGAATATCGTTCACTTCGATGAGTTTGTTCAGCACGAGAGAATACACCTAGTGAAACACCTTTAAACAGTAGTTAAGTTTAACGAATTAATGTATTTCTGCTAACAACTGTAATAATTAAGAGGAATTTTCCTTACGCAGGATTCGAACCTACACGCTCTCGTTTACCGGACGAGCGCTCTACCATTTGAGCCAGCGAGGCATATGTAGATTCGAGTGACAAATCGACATATAAAGGCCGGGTAGGATGGCGAATATGCAAGGATTACAAGCTTTTTACAGTATGAATTAATTGACGGATTAATTTAATTTCTGCTAATAACTAATAATTAAGAGGAATTTTCCTCGCCCAGGATTCGAACTTCCACACTCTCGTTTACCGAGCAGATAAGGGATCGAGCAAAGCGGATGGGCGAAAGAAACGGTTATCGACTCGAATGCGTCTCGTTGTGGATGGTTTTGTTTATCACAACAATATCATAGCTGGATCCCCACCTTTAAGGTGTGTGTAACGCTCTAAGCATTATTAAAACATATATGTATCGGGTGTCCCAATGTAGATGGCGTTTGTTAAAATACATGGCAGAATACAAATATTACAATTAAAGTTTTTCACAGAATACACAGAACTGATAACAGCTGATTTTTCTACTGTTATCTTGCGCTTTCTCGTTTCAGAATACTCACGAACAATATGTGTAAAGTAAGGGTGTGTTCTTTTATGTTAGGAAAGGTCGTTGCCTTTATGTTTATTAAAATAGAAATTTATAGTACTTATTGGTTTTAAATTATAGACACCCCACAGGCGAAGCGCACTTAAACATTATGCAACGTCCATATTTACATATGTACAAATTTGGATGCTATTTCGATAGCTGTAAGATATAAACAAACGTAAAATTGTAAACAAACTTAGCGTTATAAAATGGCAATTTGGTATTTTGCGCACAAATCTTGGGATCGCCTGTAACCCGTAATAAAAGTTATCAGTTGAATAACTTTGTCTTTCCAGTAACTAAGAAAAAATATGTAGGTATTAAACAAGTTTATTCTCCTAAAATGAATTGAAGCCAGCTACCATATTTACAATAAACCCTTTAATTGTACCTTTGGTTATTATAAGTAGGAAATATGCTTACTTCTGTAAGGATCACATTTTCTGAAGAAAAAATAAATAAATTGATTTTTATCTTGAAAATGCTTCATGATAGCTATTGGTAGGTAAATGGAAGGTTGTACAAGATGTGATAAGGAATCCCACTATGCGTGAAAAATGCAAACTGTTTCATTTAAATTTTAAGTTATCTGATTTAGATTAATATTGGATTATAATGTTGGAATAAACGTAGTTTCATTCGCCTGTGTAGCTACGAGCGAATATTGCATTACGAAGCCAGAGAATGAATGAAACAAATGCTCAAGGTTGCTTTCTCGACGTGAATGGATACATTTCGTGAAAGGCAGAAAAGACAAATACATTATTGATATATTTTTGGAGGCTTTGGACATACAAAAAAGTGATGTGTGGTTTTTCAAACGTTCCTAATACGTCATCCACTTTGGGACATCCGATATATAATAATTATTGTATATTAGTTCAATATTTACTTCAGATACCTAGGTTGTTCGGAATTGCGACGTTCAGGATGTAGAGGACGAGCAACATTGCCTGTTAATGGCGATTCCACCCAATTGAAACTGACCCATCCGCATAATCACCCGCCAGATCTGAATGCCGAAGAGAAAGTAACCTTTATGAGGGAGCTGAAAAGATTAGTGAAACAGATGAATCAGTGCACCTTAAAGCATGTATACGAGACAGTGGCTGAATTGTAAGGACGTTTATCTCACTTATATACATATAGGCTGTCTCGCAATTAATTTCTCAGGTATTTGTTTGGAAATAAATCTTTGAGAATATTTCGAATTAACTCATATATTTGACTATTTATAAACCCACTACCTACGGAAAACTCGCAAAAAAATTACGGTATCAATTAAAAAGAAAAAAAAGAAAGAATATACTGTGGGAGTGGAAGTAATAGACTATTTATATAGACAGGTGTTGTAATGGCAGAATCTTATGTCTTTTGTACAAAGTGGTCGCAATTCCATTAGTTTTTACGTCATTCTTTTCAAGTAAATACGTGGGAAAATAAATTTGAGACACTCTGTATGTATTCCGATGACTTTATGGTAAATTTCTCTTTGCAGGTATCCTATGGCAGCTGTTGAAATTCCCTTCAAATCTATATGTTCCTCATTGCACAGATGGAGGAAAGAGAAATAGTTGAATCTCGTTTTCAATGAGTTTATAATATTGTATAAAGTATTAGGTTTTTTTTTCGATTTTTAGATTAATCAACAAAATTATGGAATACATAACAACATTAAAATACCTAAATTATAAGTTCCTCTTTTTTATTTTGAAATTAAATGTCTACCGAGTAAGCTTATTTCAATGAGGTAAGTACATAATTAGACTAATTAATGCAGTTATTATAACTTTTCAAACGACTTGTAACAAAATATCATATATGAACTTACTATTACCAAATATTATACTAGTATACGTATGGTCAAAGAAATGCTTCACCGGCGAAATAGAGATGGCACCACAAGTATTCTCTTATGGAAATATATTACCACTACAAATGCACAATAGAAAATGCTAGTAGTGCCATCTATATTTCCCAAAAGGAACAGTTCTTTTACCATATGTATACTACTATAATATTTGCTATTGCTAATTTGAAGATTTATTTTGATATTTATCAAAAGTTACTACAGTAAAATCTTGCTGAAGTGAACACTCTAAAATAACGTCTTTATTCCTAATTATAAGCGAGCTTTTCCAAGATCAGGTAAAAAATCAAGGTAAATTTTTTCTTTTATATTTTTTTTTTTTGCGACACTTATTTATAGATCGCCTAAATGGCTTCTTTAATTTCATTTTTTATCGTCAATTGTCATTTAAACCTTGACAGCATGTATATATCTGGAGACTGCTAGTTCAGTGAAACGAGAATGTCTCTCTCTGGCCATATTTGTTTGGCCTGTGCGTCTGATAGAGAAAACTCAATATACATGTCATTATATAAATTGAAGAAAGGGTTTTAAAAATGTTTTTTAAAGGTCGAAAATCGCCTCACAAATTTGTATATTTTAAAAATCAGCGATTGATTTTGTGATTTAAAAAAAAATCACCTCAGATGTGAAAATGATTCATTCGTCAATTTCTTAAAGTCCCTGTAATATACTATTTTTGTACAGATCTATGTTTTAGGGATTGATTTGTATAACAAATACATCAAATCATTTTTTGCAAAGACCTGTCACTGAGAAGTATGGCCTTAAAAAATTAAAGAAATTAAGTTTTTTCGTCATACACAGAGTGTACAAAAGAGTTGTATTTACTAGTGTACATGGTTTTGAAGTCAAGTGCATCTGCGCCTAAATATCCCATGAGTTTTCGTTATTCCATAATTTTGAGCAGTAGTAAGTATTATTTTTAGTAAATTATATTTTCTTACGCTCCTGTGATTGTGATCATATCAGCTTCAATCTTTGCATTCGCAGGTATAAGGAATGCTGCTTCTTTTATAGGTAAGTACTAAGTAAAATAATAAATGAGAGAAAGGCTAGAAGTTTCTAGTTTACGGTACGGCAGTAAAATAAAAGATAAGATATTTTATCGTATCATGCATTTGATTGCACCACCTTTGTCTTATTAACATAGACATGTGAGAAATATTTTCCGACATACGAGATATCTTTAATAACATTTAGGTCGGTATTGGTCGCTTGGAAATCTAAATATTAATACACAAATGCGAACACAGTATTAACAGAAAGTGAAGTAAAATATCATTAGCGGCGTATAGAAAGGTATTATTGGGTATTACATTTTACGGGAACACCGGTACTTGTATAGGAAATTACTTAACCTTGGAGACAATAGCGGAGTCTTCATACCCAATGTATGTTAAACGTGGTATTTTTAAACATCTTTCGGACGACCATAATTAAATATATGCGCTGAAATGTTTAACTTGGCCATACACAGGTCAATCGCGTGCACACTATATGCAATTTTTCTAGATTTAAGCTGGTTTAGGCATTCAATTTTGTCTTTTTTTTTATTTTTATGGCAGCATAGTTAAGTGGAATTGGTGGGTTGCGTATTTCGTAATTACGTTTTTATTTCGTTATTCTGTCGATGGTATTTTGTCCTCTTTACACCCCCATCATCCATATAACCAAATTTGGTTTCCTACAATTATTTTTAATAACTTCAACAGAAAGATATTAAAAAATAACTTAGTAATATAATACTAAATCATTGGTAATTTCATGTTTCAATGTTGAAGTTACTAAAACTAGTTTATTATATTGCACAAAAATAATGATTTATCTCATTATTATTGTTTACAAAGGTGTAAGTTACAATATATTCCTTTATTTCTTCTTTAACGTTTATTATCTGTATAAAAGTATTTTCATTGCTTCCAATTTATCTTTTTTTTTGAGTAATCCTACTATGTGGTTTATGTAAGCGACAATTTGTTTTTATTTTCTTTCGATAGATGGCGGTTATATACTTGGAAAAAATCCCGAAAAGATTCAACAGTCACAGAAGCTGCGCAAATATCACAGAATCGTCTACGACGGCTTCTTCTACAACATTAGCACGACGCGAATGTGTAACAGAAGGTATTTATTATACTGCAAATTAAATATTCACATCCTTTTGCATCGAATCGCATTAATTTCCAGATATTACCGTTGCGCGAATAAAAAAAATTCCGGCTGTTTAGCTACGGCAGTACTGGCCAGGAATGCTTCCTTAGATAATCTGACGATCCTGAGACCACACAATCACCCGCCGGACAAAGCTATGGAGATGAAATATAATTTTGAGATGGAATTGACAAAAGCGGTCAAAAATAGCAGCGCGTCTATTAAGAATATCTACGATACTTTAGCGCAAATGTATGTATTTTTTTCCTTGCTTAAAATATGTGTACGAACATAATTCTTTTTAGTCATCCGGAAGCTGCTAAAGTTGTGCCGTACGATCAGAATCTCTGCAACAGACTCAAGAGGAGACGCACCTCCCCTCATAGTGTGTTCAGCCACGATTATTATTGAAACGTTGAATTTAAAATATATTAATTTTTGTTATTCCATTTAATCAAATATAAAAATCAAGTGATATGTTGAAATAAATCGTCTATCATAAAGCTGCAGTTTGTTTCTACTCATCCTATTTCAACGTCGATTATATTTCATAACAGAAAAATTAATAAATCATATCGATGAAACAAGTAGTCTTTACTAAATATACTGAATCGTACTTTCTCTATCGTTCCAGCATATTATGAGATAGTACCACCGACAAAGCCAAAAAAACGTAAACCGACCCCACAGAAAGTTATTCACAAAGGATTTGTGTATCATTTGCGTTTACAACATCACGGAAAAACAAGGTAATGTGCTTTCTAGACTTACATTAATGTTACTGAAGAGAATCATCAAGTTTTTGAGAGAGATAAATCATTTCTCAATTTTAATTTATTTAAAATTAAAGAGAATAACGTATTTAAACGATGTGGAAGTTGATGATTGTGTCTTTGGCCTTCTAGATATTTCCGTTGCGCGAAAGAGCGGTATACTGGGTGTACAGCAACAGCTAAACTAGACAGTAACGCCTCCTCTGAACATCTTAAAGTGATAAGACCGCATAATCATCCACCAGATGGTACTATAGAAGTCAAAGTCGTTTTTGAGAATCAATTAAGGAAAGCGGTCCAGAGTATGACGAACATGGACAACAGAAGCATCTATAATTTGATAGCTACAATGTGAGCTGATGTTTTCATTATTTTTAATTTGGAAATTAATTTTTTTATTTGTAATTTTACTTGTAGTTATCCCGAAAGCGCCGAACTATTCCCATTCGGCCCCAGGTTAAACTGCAAAATGAAGCGTTGGCGCAGATCTTTTCTGGATTCTTAATTTTGCTATATATATGTATTATCGATTAATAAATGTTTTGTACCTTTAGCGATTAATTTAAACCAATAAAATGTGTTTCTCGGCGTAAAGATTAAGAGCGTTATTTTTCAAAAAAATCCCGTTTATGTTAAGGTTAATGCGCGTTAAAATGCTTCAAATTCGAGTGGTACAACTAGCAAGTCGTTTATTTTTTTTTAGAATCGACCAAACCACCTAGAAGAAAAAAATCAAAACCAGATAGAATCGTCTTGAATGGATTTGTGTACCACACCAGTGTAGTTAGGCATAATCCGGCTGTGAGGTGAGTTTTTTTTTTTTAATTAAAATTGAAGCATCGAAAGGAAACAATGTCTAAACACAATTAACTGATGAAATGCTACCAGGTGGGGCTCATGGTCTATTGTAGGAATCACTATATTAAACATATTGAACCATTTTACCATCGCTGCAAAAGTATATTCATTCAGAGTTGTGACGTACAGCTTGAGGATAGCGAATCGGTAAGCTAGGGGACGGCTGGACGCGGCCAGCGGTCGAGGTGGGCTGGGTCTGAATTGAGTAAGGCTTTAGTACACTGCGCGATCGACGTTGAGTCATTGTCAGGTCTTGATATGGACAAATGAACGCTGATAGGAAACGCTGGAGAGAGAAAATACAACATATTTAGTAAAAGTAAAAAAATAAATAAATAAAAAAAAAACATTAAGATCCTTGGAACAAAGAAAGGCAAAAGAGGAAATAAATGAGTATAAACCCAGGAGTGTAAAGATGGAAAAGAAGAAACACAAATGATGGAAGAATTGAAGGGGGTTGATGACACAAATAATTGAACATTTCACTAGGCGTAGTGCGGAATTAAAGAATGAAATAATGGAGCTAAAGGAAAAAATAAAGGAAAACACACTCGAAGGGAACAGGAAGGAAGAAGAGTGGAAAATGGAAAGAGATCGATTAAGGAAAAGAATAGAGAAATTAGAAGATAAACAGGAAAACATTCAGGAACATAAAAGAAGGAACAATATTGATAAAGAAAGGATAGAGCAGTTCTTACGAGACCTGGTGCATTCCAAATCATGAAAGCGGAACTGGAAACATTCAAAGCAAAGCGGGGAATAATGAAGGCGTAAAGTAGATTGAAAAGGACAAAGAAATATATTGACAACGATTTAACATTAAGATTCGTCCAAAACAAATTAAGAAGCATCGCGAGAGAAGAACAAAGTAAAGGGAAATAATGTAAAAGTAATTAACAGAGAAATATACGAATGGGATAAGCAGGCAATGGGACTAAAAGCAAAATACTAGTAATGAAAACGGAGAAAGAAAATGATATGATGAAATTGATAGAAAATCGGACCATGAGAAAGGGTAAAAGCTCAAACAAATCAGATAAAAGAGACATGGCAAAGAAAAAGGAAATGAAACGGAATTATTGGATAGGAGAAAACAAGAATGAACAACAAGAGAGATGAAGTAGGGATATGGATTGAATCGGTTGTATACGAAGAGACAGTGGTAAGAAAATTAACAAGAAGAAACAAGAAGAATATCGCCAACCACATATAGCAGAACTCAATGGAGGTAAAAGGTGAAAAAAATTTAGGAAGAAGCATAGTGATAAAATATTTTTTTAAGTCATGGGCCTTAATAAAGGCCAGTAGAACAAATATATAATTAAAAGGCAAAAACTTGAGTCTGTTTCTAGTGTTATGTATTTTCTTTTCAGTATTTTTACTAGTATGATGATTCCTACAACAGACCATAAGCCCCGCCTGGTGGCTTTTTATGACTTAATTAAAGTTGAGGCTTGAAATAGTTTGGATGCTTTGGATAAGTCTAAATATAAACTGTAAACTTACTTATTACACTAAAAGTGATCGAATTTTAACTGATACAAAATTAATATTTGAAAATAAAATCATGTTTTAATATAACCGCCTTATTCCTACCAAAAATTTTAAGATAAGTTCAAATTTAGACTTAGTATTTCGTAATTTATCAAACCTACTTATCTTTCCTAACCTAAATTTTTGCATTCCTTCAAACCCACACAGATACTTGATCTGCTCCAAATACATATCGGCTGGCTGCAGAGGCAGGGCCGTACTACCCGTAAATGCTGACCCGAGCAAACTACGCATAACACAACCCCACAATCATCCCCCAGACAGCACGGTCGAAGATAAGTACGCCTTCATGAACGAACTGAAGTTAGCGGTGCAAAACGTTCCAAATGTTTCGCTAAAGTTGCTCTTCGATGAGATGGTTGGACTGTAAGTTTGGGAATTTGCGATTTTTTTCTTGATCGGCACATTTATTCTTTTAGTTATCCTAGATTATCCGGCGGATTTACTTACGAATCGTTGCGTTCCTCGCTCAGAAGATGGAGGAAAGAAGCGGGACATTGAGATGTTAATTTTAAATATTTTTGCATATAAAAGTATTACATAGTGAGAAGTATTTAGCATCATTAATTTCATAGCGTTGTGTTATGTATGTTAAATAAATATAATTCACAAGTTTACTGAGTTTTTATTATTTAGAAAAGATTTAACATTTCTGTAGAATTAATGATAATCGATGATATTCCCTTAATACTACTCTGTATGTAATAAGCGGATACGTTAAACTAATTCTCCGGCAATGCAGCAACTATTAGAACCTACGGAATGTTATCCGCTCCTGATCTATGGTAATTACCGACATAATTTAAATTATTTAGCCCCAGGAATCGATTTAGCAACGAATTAAGGGAAGATAATATCCGAGCTTGTTGATTAATAGCCGGGACGTATGTATAATAATAGATACAACGTGAAGTTTATCAGTACCTACCTAAACAATTTTAGTGTAGATTTACTGCACTTGACATGGCGTATGCCTTGTTAAAGTTCAATAAACACGTTTCTCTTATCTTTGTGTCGGTGAGCTATTGAACGTGCAAAGCAAATTCGAGGACGTGATAAGGGTTGACGTGGAGCCCGGTTTGTTTGTTAGGGATGGTTATTAGCCTTTGTATATAAGTTATTTTATTATTTTGCGAGGTACTTCAAAGGATCTAACTTATCTGTTCTATTTTGCTTATTTCTGTATAAGCCTGTGATGCATCAGCCAATTAGAAAGATGCGTTTTATTTTGCGTGAATGCAAATACGTTAAGTTGTTCCCTCACTCGATAATTTAAATATTAAAATATCGAAACGACTAATTCCATCTCTTTTATTCCTTACAGGCAGAGTTTACTTTTTTAAAGGCGCTAAACGACCCATGATGATGTTCGAGAACTATCAATATTCGGTAGAACGACTTCATGGTGCTAGCACTGTCTGGAGATGCATAAGATACAACCTCCATAAGTGCAAGGCCAGATTGAAGACTTCGAACGATACTATGTATTTCTTCAATAGTACTCACAACCATGGAATCATGAGAAAGGATCTGTCGGAATGTATTTTTTCTAGAGTCGTGCAGATAATAAGCAGAGGGAAAGAATAGAGCGTTTCTTGTTATACATTTATGTTGTATGTATCTTCTTGTTATAAAAAAAAAAAAACAAATAAATGCTTGAATAACGTGTAAAGGTATTTTATTATATTTATAGCACGTCTAGAGCAACATACAACCACTTGAACTAATGCTGCAATATAATACGATTCTATCATGTCATTTATTTTCCTTCCTTCTTTTGCAGGAACATTCCATTTCTTCAAAGGCTCTAAGCATCCGATGTTGGTATATCAGAATTACAAGTATAACGTAATAGTACGCAAGCCAACTTATACATATTGGAGATGCGTTGGATACGACCATCACAAGTGCAAAGCTCGCATTAAAACCTCCTCAAACGAGGCGATATTGATTAACAACATTCACAATCATGACTACGTCAAACCTGATCTATCGACCTGCGTCTACTCGAAGATTTTGAAAACCACTGCCTTTTTCGGTCGGCGCACAATGGTCTAAAATCACGAAAACGCGAAGTTTATTGATAGTGAACGATATTCACATTGTTCACCCTTACAAACGCATCCCAGGTAACATCGCGACGTGAAATGACGTCATATTGACGTCTATTGAATGTCATTTCATGTAACCTGGGATGTTTTGAACATGGATACGTCATATTTATACTCAGTATGCTGTTTTACGCTCTGAGTAATTTTTTATATTTGCAATAACTCCAAATCAGCAGTGATTATCAACTATACAAAATTGGGTTATGAAAGCAGGTATCGTTGGAAAACCTAAGTAGGTTATGACGTACTTAATGGTGTTTAAGAGGTTATTTACTAGTTTATTAAGTGATATCAGAGTTATTATTTTAGAAAGCCATAAATAGGAGTAATTTTAAGTTTAATACGATATCAGAAGAGTTACCAATGAAAATTTATTTTAAAAATATTATTACATTATGAGTGTAAATTTAGGTACTACTTTAACTTAAGAATAACATTAAAGATAAATAATCATGTTCCTTTTTTTTAATAATATTTTAAGAACGAATGAACTTATTTAGAAATAGAGAACATATAATGAGGGATGAATTACTAGGACTGAATCGTAGCACTAGATACATAAAATATTCGATCAATCTGTGCTACACATAGTTTTATTAATCGGAGATAATTGTTTGTTCTTTATTCAACGACACTCTATTGAGAATGAAGATCCAAGCAAAGAAGAGCAGTGCTTAGAAGGAAGATTGGACAAAATTGGGGCTGTCGGGAAGAGGAAATTACCGTTTCAGACAAAATCTACGAAAATTTGGATGAATCAAGGATGATTTAGTCTTTTTGGCCCATATGCATAAAATGTTATATACATTTGTGTCAATAAATTGATATTATTATAATTATTCTCAGCACAATTGTCCTCAATTAATAAAATTTAGTGTGGCACGGAGTGATCAGATATGTGGCTAATGAATGTATGAGAATCAATCGATACAAAATATACAAATATTTAAACTAAAATTTCAGATTATTTTTGTTTACTTATAGCTTTTGCCGATTAAAAATAGCATTTATTTCGGCTGGCAGCAAATTGATTTCATTATCTTCCTTGTCCATGATCTCCATATTTACTTCTTCATCTCTTTTCTTTTATATAGATATTCAGTAAATAGTGTTAATAACATAACCCTATTTTTGGATTGTCCAAAATTCCATTTAACAAATCTGGTTTATTTGTTCTAACTGATAGATTGCCGGCATATATTTTAAACCAGTTAATATTGGAACAAGATATTTTCATAATTGGTTAATTTAGAAATGCTAAAATGCACATCGGTTTTAATTGATAGTTTTACCGGTGAATAAAGAATAATGCAACTATCATCTTAAGCAGATTGGTGTTTTGAATAAGTGGCATTAAAGTTGTGCCTCTATCCTTATCTGCCATGAAGGTAAAATGAATTTATTTTATTATTTGTTAATTTAGTACTGTGTTGCTATGTGGTGCCAAAATTCTGTTCCTGTTGCCAAGAACAGTGTTGCTAAGTCTACTGATTTCAACTATGATCTACTGAACTACGCAATGAATCTATTGAAAAATATTTGCGTATATCTGCAGAGTATTACCAATCTACTGATTTCTACCGAATTTTCAATTGAAAATATAAATATCGAACTGGCAACACTGGCCAGGAATGGTATAACTCCTTCTTTAGTTAATCCCGATTTATGAAGGTTATCAGTTGAGTGCAGTTTTACTTGTATTACATGTGCAATACAGAGAATAGTGCATGGGTTATTTTTATTGCACGCAATAAAAAAAATTGCGAACTGTAAAGCGGTCTTTAGAGAGAAATAGATTTTACGTTGAAAATATTCTTCGAGCAAAGTAGCCTTTCCAATCGAAGGTTAACTTTACTTTATTATTATTATGATGCAGTAAGGTTATTACGTTCCCGGATGTTCTCAAATTGAAGTATTCAAGTTTCTAGCATCCTTCTACACGATTTTATACCATTTGCACGATGTCCATTGTTGCCAGATTAAAAAAAAATCATTTATTAGCGTAATATGGGTAATATATCTGGTGAACATCATATTATGACAACTAGGTAGTCTACAATGTCCAATCTATTTTACATTTCCACAATTTTATTAAAGGACAAACCATTGATATTATGTCGATTTTATTCAAGTTTGGTTCTATGAAATACACAATTCCTTATTAAAATTCGGTTAAATCAGAAAGTCAAAACAGAGGAATTGTTACGGATTTTCATGGCCCACTGCATTTTTTCCGAGTATTTACACACACAACCAACCTCCATACGATGCATAGTAACAATTTTTATTCAATAAAGCAAAGTTTGTTTTCTAATTGGACCACTGTGCGGCGCTTCTATCGATCTCATTAATTATGCCCATATTTGCGCTAATAATCTCTGACAATAAGACGGAATGATTTGAATCGTGCTAGTTTTAACACTTATACAACTTATATAAAAAAAAAAACATGTTTTTACACAAGTGAATCCACGGCTTTCATTTTTTTCTTCTCCATAATTCGAAGATCAGCGTATTTTGACCGGATTCCTTATTTTTAGGAACTTTCTATTTTTTCCCCGCGTCAAAAAATCCCCTGTTGGTATTCGACAATCACAGATACCTAATGGAAAGACGCAGCCCAACATCAACTACTTGGAAATGCGCGCGCTACGTAATTGATAGATGTAAGGCCAGGATCAGGACTTATCAGAAAGAAGCGCTGCTCATCAATTGTGTCCATAATCATCCCACTACGAAGAAAGATCTATCCGAGTCTGTATATTCCAGCATTATGCGTTTGGTGAAGAAAAAATAAATTTTGAAGAGAAAATATCGTTAATATCATCTTTAAGGTTATATAATGATAAAATGTTATTTTTATGTTGTATACTTGATTTGTGTAAAATTATAATAAAGTTTCTGTATCAGAAAATCGCTTTCTTTTCTTTTTACCGCTGTTTCTCTTTAAGTAATATCCATTTTACCGCTTCAACGTTTAATTCTCCATTATTTTCATGATTGCGTTAACTGTATTCTTCTTTTAGGGACATTTTACTTTTTTCCCGGCGCAAAAAACCCCATGCTCTACTACATGGGCTACACATACAAGGTGGTGCATAAAGGTGCGAATTCTACATCGTGGCGATGTGTGCGCTGTGAATCAAGCAAATGTAGAGCTAAGGTGAGCACTTTGAAGCACGAGGCCGTGCTATCAGCGATTGGTCACAACCATGGGCCAGTAGAAAAAGATGTAACGACAGCTGTTTACAGTCGAACGATGAAGGTTACACCCAAGGGATTAACTAGGACGCAGTAACAAGTGTAAACATGCTTTGTGACAGTCTGTATATTAAACTTTCATGCTGTATACTTGTACAGATTAGACGTGCATTGGACTAAAAATGAGCAAATAGCGTAGAAATGTCTTTTTATGTTTAAAATGTACTACATAAGCGAAAAGAATCAGATTTGGAGAGGGGCATAAATAAAGAGAGAAAGGTCTAGAGGCATAAATGAACTGTGAGAGAGTAATATAATAAGCACGTGTCATTTGGACGGCGGTGCGTGTCCTTTGGTGATAAGGAAATAGCAAATAAACCTAGATAAAAAAAGCCTATTGAATAGGGACGCTTACATTTAGAAATGTATACATATTCTTATGTATTTAATGTTAAACACAGAAGTACGTTTTTCGGAGAATATATATTTGGGTTTTAAAGTTTTAGCATTATAGTTACTCTCCAATAATATAGTTTACGTTTCATAGTATGTATTATTTAAGTTATTTCTTAATAATTTTTTTTTTCTGTAGTATTTTTTTTTAATATTAATATGAATAGTTTTGTGGCTTTTTTGTTGTTGTCTATACCTATCTCTCATTATTTATAACCTTCGTCGAATCTGATGCAAGACTTTTGTTTGTTATAGTACACTTTGAGAACGTTAGCTTCCCAGCCGAATGCTCGACTAATTTGAGTATTAGTACACTGCAAATCATTTCATGAATCGGGAATACATTCGCAAATCGCTAAACATTTCACGTAGAATAGAATTAAATTAATTAGTTCTAACTTTATACCTATCATGAGAATAAGTTGCTAAAATCGATTGCGGTTAAAGGCTTTATAGAATTATAGAATGTGGATTATGTTAAAATTAGGTTTCATATTAATTATACGTAGACGAATGTATATTAATTAATGTTGTTTTCGTATTTAACCAAATTGTACTTAAAATAAATAAATATATTTTATAAGCAACATTTTCTTTCGTTTATCTTGCGACCCGAAACAAAAATATAAACTCCAAAATACGTTTTCGAGATATTACTCTAACGTATACCCTTTTAATTTCAGGCATGTTTTACTTTTTTGCTGGTTCGAAAAACCCGATGCTGTTTTACGACAATTACCTGTACAAAGTGTTGAGGAAGCAAACGGGCTGGACAAGTTGGATTTGTGCGTCTTACAATAGCACGAGGTGTAAGGCTTCGGTCAAGACATTTACAAATGGCGCTCAACTGAACAACACTGCGCATAATCACAGTCCGGCAAAGAAAGACTTAAAGGACTGCATCTATTTCAGGTCGATGAAGCTCATAAGGAAAGGGGATGTATTCAGGAGTAGAATAGATGGCATGAATTGATTCAATAGATTAATATAGTTTTAAAACGATTATTGTGTAATATAGCACATGCAAACGAGTGGTGATGATCTATATTGAATAAAGTGCAAGTTTAAAAAAAAATCTTGTTTAAATTTTTATTATGGGGAGAAATTTAAAAGTGTCGTTTTTGAACCAAAAAAAAATTTAATATATAAAGATATATTAAGGAAAAACATTAAATTGAAGGTAAGAAATTGAACCCAAAATCTTTATTTTCGAGACGATACAAGAAGAAATATTTTGACTTCTTATATTCGGATTTAAAGATGATATTTTTTTGTTTGTTAAATGAAAGCTCGACAGCTAAGATCTTTCTGAATCTTTATATTTATGCTTTCGTGAACAGTTTGCTTCATTTTTTTTTTTACAAAGCAAAACCCATATTTACATAAGTCAACTCCCTTACAACTGACTTTATCATATTACATACATTCAACCTTTTTTACTATCTAATTAATCGAAATCCCCTTATTCTCTAACGTGTTTTACCTTTTAGGCACGTTCTACTTCTTAAACGGGGCAAAGCATCCCATGCTGGTCTTCAACAACTACAAATACAAAGTGATGAAACGAGATCAGGACTCGACCTCGTGGAGGTGTGTCGGATACGACAGTTACAAGTGCAAAGGCAGGATCAGGACCACCAGGGACGTAGCGCTGGTCATCAACAATAACCACACCCACGAGGCGCCCAGAACCGATCTAAGCAGATGCGTCTATAGCAGGAAGATGTATTTAAGGTGGGGCAGCAGATCACGCCTACAAAGCAACATCTCGGAGCTGCTTACCTCGCAAATGGTCCGTAAGAAGTTATGAGGTAGTTACGGGTAATGGGGATGGTTTGGTTTTCGGTTGGGGTTTTTAGAAAATTGATTGGCGCAGCATGAATGAACTTTTTGCTAATTTTCTTTGTGTATTTGCTTCTTTTTTTTTTATATTAAGTTTAAGAGGAACGGTGATCTACTTATTTGTACTAGCTTTGAAATTATTTATTGAATATATTGGAGCAAAGCCTTTTGCAACTCTGGAATCTTAGTTTTACTATTATATCGTAGTCGATAAAATTTAACTTTAGTATAGGGATCTTATACGATCTTGAAATACGCACCGATATAGATTTTGAAACGATATGGGATGTTAGGCATGTGATGGGAGACAGAACTATATGTTTCTTATACCCTAGTTAAATTTTGACGATTACAGTATAATTGCAAAATATATCATACTTCAAATGTTTCTATTTGATTTTTTTTAAATATTTACTATATTATTGTTATATAAATAAATGATTTTATGTGAATAAGCTTTTAATTTCCCCACATTAGTTCAAACAGTCATGAGGCAAGTATATCTTTTTAATTATATTAATTTTCATTTCAACTATAAACAATTTTTTTGACGTTGACATATAAAATTTTTTATGGTGAATTGTGTTTCACGTAGTTGGTATTAAGATCTTATCATTGTAAATACTCTTGTACATATAAAAAAAATATTTTATTGATTATTACACTATATATAGTATTCGACTTTTATTTACTGCAATTTCCTAGTCCTGTTTATAGCTTCAATAATAACTCACATACATCCTTCTTATAACATTCTACAATTTATGTGGGTAAATTGAAATAGG
This sequence comes from Protaetia brevitarsis, assembly GCA_004143645.1. Taxonomy (NCBI): domain Eukaryota; kingdom Metazoa; phylum Arthropoda; class Insecta; order Coleoptera; family Scarabaeidae; genus Protaetia; species Protaetia brevitarsis. Next base: position 19,962 of record RXPK01000875.1, on the reverse strand, counting down.
CGAACGACTTTCATTCATTAATGTATTCGAGAGATTCTACAAATCATTTTCTTCACAGAAATGGTCACCTACATCAAGGGTCAAGACATTTTTCTCCAGCTGGCATAAAGAACTATAGATACATTCAAGCACAGAAGTAACCAGCGATCTACGTATTGGAAATGCCACTTGTACCTGTGGGTGCTTGCAAAGCGCGGTGCGTGGTTACAGCAGATAAAACTGTCTCATTGAGAGGAATACATACTCATGCACCGGATAAAAATGCCGTTAAAAACGGTGCAGTGCTATTTAGTGAACTATTGACGTTAGGTGAAGAATAAACGATAAAGGGAATGTTATAAACGTACAAAATTTCTGTTATTGTGTTTTCTCCGGCAATTGTTTGCTGATATGTTATTTTCGCGAAAATTCTCGACAGTGTGGTCTAATTTATATCATGAATCTAACTCGGTAGCTTAATAATAAAATATATAGGTGGTGTGTATTGTATATTTATATATATTTGCATTTTCTATTACGCATCGAGATTGTTCTTTTCTCGTTATAGTTCTTAATTTAATTTTGTTTACTTTTACTGTACTTAATAAATGTATAAAGATACTAAAAGATGCTACTCGAACGAGGATCTTTCTTTAAATCATCATCCAAAGACCCATTCATTCATCCCCTTTCAACGGAACGAAGCGCAACATCTAATTCTCTATTATTCTCTGCTATTTTTCAGAAATAACCTATCTGATAAACAGACGCGGCAACAAATGCCTGCTCTACGATAATCACATGTTCAACGTGAACAGGGTCTTTAAGAAATCGACGTTTTGGAAGTGCAGCGAATATCCGAAGACCGCTTGCAAGAAACGTCTCACCATTTCGGAGGGACGCATAAGATACTCGCAGATACCTCACAATCACGATCCGAACTTCGACAAATTGAACCGCTTCATGCAGGAAGTAGATTTGTGTTATAAAGAGAAATTGAAAGTGGGATCTGTCTAGTGCCAGCTTACTGGGAAAAAAACGCGAAATTTGATTGTATGTGTTGTATGCGTGTGTAGATTTAATATATAATATAATAAACTTAAATATATTTGAATCACCTTTGGTTTTTTCTTTTTTTAATTATATTTTCAGCGATACCCTCAAAATATTATCACGTAATCCCTGATTCTGTGCGTACGTATTCTTTAAGTTTTATCTTCACGAATTCCTTTTGTTTTTTCTCAAGCACTTTTCTTTATTTCAGAAATAGTCACCTACATCCGTGGTCCCAGACATTTCTCCCAGCTAGTGGTGAAGGATTATAGATACGTTAAACATAGAAGCAGTAATAAATCTACGTATTGGAAATGTCACTTATACGATTTAGGGGTTTGCAAAGCGAGATGTGTCATCACCATTGATCATACGGTCTTCCTGAAGGGAGTACACAGTCATGCACCTGAACCAAATTTAGTCAATGAATATTCGGTGATATTTAGCGAATTGCTAACATTACGTCAGATACCTTATAATACATCTGGGAATCACACTTAGGTGATATTAATGTGATGTCCGGGCATTTCGATTCTCAAATAACTCTTTACTTTTTACGGCAACATGAATCAAAAAAGCCATTTTTTTTTAATCAGTAAGTAAAAAGTGCTAAATTGGCAAATTTGATTAATAATATACGATCAGAATGGAATGGCTTCACATGCTCTCTTGACATTTCGTTTTTTTTGTGGTAACCAAGATAACTCCTACTTACTTTTGCCACATTCATTTATCATTTTTAATATCGTTTTTATCCACCTTTTTTTGCTTCTTTTTCAGCTTTAGACACTTATTTCGTAAGGTATTAGTTTACATTTGCATTGTATAGTAGAATGTTCAATTAATCGTTCAATTCTATCGAGGAATGTGCGGAATAACTTTTTGTATTATAAGAATGAAAGGTGTGCAAGATCTACGGTTCATTTATTCAACGAAAATTATGCAGGCCAACATGTGCCACTCAAGTACGTACTGTAATTAATCAAAAAAAATTACGGCAACTGGCTTTGTACATAACAAAAAAAAACATTTTCATCGCGTTGTCAATAATGAAGATATCAAGATCGAAGTCTTAGATCAGGTCGCAGTGCGTGGAAATGCGATGTCGAATAACAGGTATTTCAAGCATCTGGACTAAGCCGTTCATCAGCTTGAAGAGAATACTTAAGAAGTTTAAATTTCATCCCTTTAAAACTACACTTTTACTCGATTCGATTGAGGATGATTTTGACAGGAGGTTGGAATTTTGTGAGCGCCTCAACAATAATCGAAACTTACTGTATAAAATATCTGTTTTTTCGGACGAGTCACATTTTTCATTGAATGGTGAAGTAAATCGTCACAGCTGCAGATATTGGAATGACCCCAATTTGACGTGGGAGATACATACACAACTGTCACAGAAACTTAATGCATTGGTTGGTATCATTGGCGATCATCTCGTGGGATTCATTGACGGGGTTTTTAAATGGTCAAATGTATTTGAGTATGCTGGACGATACAATCAATCCTTTGATCACAGAAAAATTGGGGCAAGATTCAAATTTGTTACAGAATGAAATAGTATTTCAGCAAGATGGGACACCTCTGCATTATGCTGCTGGACTACAACAATTTCTAGATTATCCGTTTCCCGATCATTGGATTGGTCGAAGGAGGCTTACTCAAATAGAATGGCCTACCAGATCACCCGAATCTTACACCACTTGATTTTTTCTCTGGGGGCGGCTTAAATCTAAGGTCTATGTTACACGTTCAGCTTCCTTTTAAGAGTTACGCCAAAAAATTGTTGAAGAATGCTAAGGAATATTTCCAGAAATGTTTGAAGCAACGTTGTACTATTGCATGGAGGTTAATAGTCATCATTTTGAACATAATAAAGTAAAATCCAAACCATTTAATTCCAATCGTATTTTCATTATGCTTTCTTTCTTTCTTTCTTGGGTATGCCGGTCTTTTGTCTGATTCAAATTACGAAGACGTTTCAAGTTTCGGAAATTTTACTTTTTCCTTTTTCAAAATTATATTTTTTTTGTCCTGGAAAGTTAATTTTTGCTCTTCCTTTCCTAATCTTGTACTGTTGTTGCTCTATTCTTTACATATGTTTGCTGTTCCTCGGTTGAAACTATTTTCGATGTATTTGTAGGATATTCTTTGTTGGTTTGTCATTTTTCACTCAGGCAAGTTTCTAAACTTTTTGAAATTATTTAACCGATTTTTGTTTGATTAATTACACTTTCTTTCTTTCTTGGGTATGCCGTAATTAATCGTATTTTATTACACAAGTTGCAAAATATGCACCTTTCGCTTACTGATTAAAAAAAAATGCTTTTTGATTTTTAAATCGTCCGGCCTGTCATTAAAAGTTGTGCCCCTTAATATAACAATTGACAGATTTCGGAATCTTATGTGAGTCACAGTAGGTAAAGGGTTATTTGAGATGAATCGTTTCAAATGAAATGCCTTGTATAAAATAGCGTGTAATAATCATTTTTAGTTGTAAGAAATTATAAAAAATTCGAAAATAAAATATAAAAAAAATTCAGTGTTTCAATTTTTCCCTTTTTCTTTGAGCTCACTGCTGCCAACGTCCGTTTCAATAACTAATTTTAATATTTTGAATATACTACACCATTAATATGTAAATATACTACAAAACCTATTCAAGAAAATCATTTTTCCGTTTTAGGATTGGTGTATTCACAAACCAGGCGAGGTAGGAAGTGTCTAATCTTAGATAATAACTTGTTTTACGTGAACCAGCAGAAGAACCACGGTACGTTCTGGATTTGTAGTGAGTATTATAAGGTAAGATGCAGGCGCAGATGCGTTACCGACGAATCTGGGAATGTAACAAAAGCTAGTGGTTGCCATAATCATCCGCCACATAGGGGTTTAGAATCGATTTGATTGAAAAGAAACATGACAACGATGCTGAAAGAAGTTATTTGAACAGATGACGAACGAAGAGTTTAAAAGGTGGAAGATGTCAAAAGTTATCTTGTTTTTTTTTGCGTTAAATGTTTTACACAGTGAAGATTTATTAACATTTATTTATTGTACAATATTAATCTAAATTGCTAATGCCCGTTCGTAGCAAACGTTAAGCTTGATTTAATTTTAAATGATGCATCGAAAATGACGTATTAAATATTAGATATTTAAAATTAAACCTAACTTAACGTGTTGGTGCAAACGCCACTATGCACTATGTTTAAAGAGTTACTAAACAATCTGTTCATGTTAAGAAATGTTGTTTTTCCAAACGATACTCTCACCACTTGTATTAACACTCTTTAGTACTAAAATATACGAATTAGTCATAAAAAGTAATTTTTGTGTAAAAATATTGTTTGTATCGACACGTTCAGCTTTCTAATAATGGAACATTCAGTGTCGAAAAAAAAAATTAATGAAAGTTTGACGTGCTTCAAACTTTAAAATTAAAGAAAAATTGTTTATTTTATACCTAATTTCTTGTAATAGAGCATTCTAAAAAAAAATAAAGTTCTATTTTTTCTTTTTGTTTCATTTCTCAGTTTCACAAAATAAATTTTCTAAATCACCAGGCGCTTTTAGCTCTTCTAATTAAAAGGTAATCTACTTTTTTCGTAATTTAAGCTAATTTACATCACAAATTCAATTAGTTTTTAACAAAGGATCAGATAAATTGTATTTACGCTGATTGGGCGAACGTATTATGGAATTAAGTCGGACCTGATTTGATTTTGGTGATTATGGAGCGTAATTTGTGTAAAGAGGTAGAATTTCAATTAAGTGCGAAATTAAACGGCCCTAGATTAAAGGCTTTTCAACCTCGCAATGATGAACCTTGCTTCTACTTTTACCCTAAATATACATTATGTTGACTTGTGGGTGGGTTTTGTTTATAAATAGAAATCGTAATTCACTAAAATTTCTTTAATTAATGGAAGGTTTAGACAACGAAGGGCGTGAATTAAAAGCATTTAACTAACCAATATCGAAATTACATCTTATTTGTTGCAAAATGAAGCAATATGTTTTTTTATTGGAAATTATTAGTTATTGAAGCAAACGACAAATAAAAGCTTGAAAAGAAAAGAAGACACAATGAGTCAACATTTAAAGCAACAAGGGCGCCTTTCATTTGAAGAGGTAAGTTTAAATTTGAAAAAAATGGATAAACAAGTTCAAAATATATCTAACAGAAATACATGACGATGCTCAAACAGTTAGTGTAATAATTACAACATTATTATACATAATTAGTCAAAAAGCAATACTAAGTAAGGATGAGTTTTGTTATTAAAAACCTCTACATTATAATTAGACCTTTAATCAATACATTTTGTGTATATTTATTCTATATAAAATCCTAACTAAAATAATAAATATCACAATTTCAACATACATCTCATCATGTTTGAACGACTTTACTTATTTATGCTATTGTAATATTCTTCTTCAAGATCGTGTAAGTCAGCAGATATATCATCCCTTAGCGACATCAATTTCTGATCACATTCAGCTTGTTTCGTCCTAAAAGTAACGTTACAACTGCTCTTGAAAACAGACAGCTAAAGTTTACCTGAATAATTTCGAATTTTGAGCTATAGCTTCATTAACCGACGGAAAATCATTTAGTATCAAGTACTGCTTTATATCCGACACTAATTTCATCAAAGATTCGCCGCCCTGACCATGTTTGCGGCCCGAACATGCATCTCGTAAGTATCTGCTCGCACGTGTGTCATTCTAGAGAGTTGAGTGTCATGTTCACCTTTCGCGAGCTTTACAGTCTCTGTAAGTAAATGTTTGCGTGCATAAAGTTTCAAGATGCTCTATTTTAGAAATATAAGTGAATCGCGATTCATGTTTTAGGATTCTTGGACATATTTTGAATGGCAACATAACCTAACTCTTACCTTCGAAATTTTCTACCATACTTTTGACGTCATCTTTTAACCGGGTCCTGTAGGATTTTAATAGGGCTTCTTTGCTTTGTGGTAATGCTCTGGGTACAGACATTATTTTTCAATATAAATCAATAGATACACTAAAAATTAAGATCAGTTAGCAAAAACCACCTTCCACCTGCAACTGTCGACCGCTTTCAAACGCGATATAATGCGTTCAGCAAAATTTGCAGAGCACTTCGCAGCATCGAATTATTATACTGCTAGTTTTTGTATTTTAACGTGTATCTATTACACTGGTTTTTGTTTATAGTAATATAAAAGTTTAGTTAAATTTTAAAGGAATTTTATATTTATAACGAATATCGGCAGTAAGCTAATTGGGTGAACGTCGGTTTGTTAGCCTCCTAGGATGTGGCGCCACATTGTGGTGAGTGGATGAAATAGTATTATTTTCAAATAGGGAAACTTATTTTTTTTTTATTTTGATTTGATTTAATATTCTATTTAGTATCGTATTATAATAAGACGAAATTAATTATATTTTGGAGTAGAAATGTAATTTGTTAAATCATATTTTAAATATTGTTTGATATAAAGAATTCTTTCGATTGTAGTTGTTGTAACTTATTTTTCCTTATGGTAAAAAATAGTTTTTGGAGTAAGTATAATTTTTTAGGATAAACTTAACAAAAGTTCACTTTATAACCACAACGTATATTTTTTCTAAGCTGTCTATTGAGTCTAGTCGAAATACTTATAGGCTGCTTTCTTTTGACGAAACAAAATCTAAATTTCACAATTCTAAATACAAGCCAAGAGGCTGGCTGTTTCCGGAGATTCCATGTATAATAATAAGCGGAATGAAGATCATGAATGTTCCCCGTCTAAGGTTAAAGCTACCGACGCTATTTGTCTGTTAAATTATTAATAATTCTTTCAGTTTTTTAATGTAGTTTTAAAGTTTTTTTTAGACGTCAACTTGGCGTAATAAGTTGACGTCTATTAAACGTCACTCTGTTACCTGGGTATCTGTAATCTGTATGAATCTAAAGCTCTGTCTCTGTATTTTTTCTTAGTAATCTTCTTTTTTTGTTAATATTAATACGATAGCATTTTTTTAACATAGTTCAAAATTTGTGGTGACAGCTATAGTAACTAAAAAAGAGTTCTCTAAATAGAAAAAGCAACTATTTTTTATACATATTCATATCTACTATATCTACACAATTTATTTAATTATTACCAATTTACTAATTTCCACGAAATTTTCGAATGCAGATATACTGAAAATATAAATCTTGAACTGGCAAAACTGCATCTTATACGTCTGCTAGTATAACATTAGATGAAATCAGGTGAAACTGACCACACACAGTTGAATCGCGAAAATATTATAGATACTAAAAAAAATAGTGGTGAAAATTACTTTTTTTGATAATTCTCCGCAATGAATGGGGGTAAATGTACAAAATGTTCTACGTGAATATTAACGGAAAAATTCTGTTTCTTAGAAAAAATCTTTAACATTGTTATATTACGTAAGAAAAATATTAATATCTCTCAGGAAAAACTTACCATTTCTTACAATTTAGAAAATTACAGTTAAAAATAGTATCTTTTATTCAAATAAATTACCTTAACAGTAAAAAAAATATTTTTTGGATAAAAAGTACTTACGATTTTCGTTTCTTTAAAGAAACTATTTATTTTATACAAAGTCGGTACAATTACAGATAAAGTAGTAGTAGTAGTAGATTTGCGTGAAAATTATATTACAAAACTGTAAATCATCACGTCATGATGTTTTAAACATATAATAACAAAGTTTTCTAGCCTACAGTAGCAAATAGGTTAAACATATTCGACAAGTACAGAAATTGTCCTGAAGATGGCGGTTCTCCTATTTCACTACATTAACTTTCCATACTCGATATAAGTTTTCTACACGGTAGATATAGTAATCAAATATTTACCTATTACTTGCCAGATAAATATTTCTTAGGAACTATTATCACAACAGTTGCTCGATTGCATACGTTGGCCCTAGATTTTTGCGAATTAACCGCCAATGTGGAGAGACTTCCATGGAAGTTATCACTACTTCAGAAATTTTACTTGTGAGTAATCCATGTGATAATAATTATCATATGATAGTTATTAAACATGATGCTTGGCAAGTAACAGCTGATAATGAATATATGTTCGCGAACGTGTTGCGCTGTTGTGTTGCGTTGGTTTGGACCCACCTTTATATTATCGAGACTACTCTATAAAGCTGTAAACAAGGTTCCCTAGTATCAAAATTTAAAATTCCCGCAATTACTTTTAGTAACTTCATCGTTGAAACACTAAATTACCAGTAATTTTGTAGAATACTAGTTACTTTGTTGTCTTTCGGTTGAAGTTACTAAGAATAATTGCGGGAAATTTAAATTTTGCTACTAGGGTTATGAAGGAAGCATTCAATGTACGAAATTGGTTGGACATTAAATGCGTTATATGTGCGTATAACTACTACATTTTTTTTTGTAGTAGTTATACGCCTTTTTTCTTTTTATGAACACGCGTACACACATGTTTTAGTCAAAGTTAGCAAGTTAAAGTTAGTTAAAGAAAACGACAGTTAATTATTTAAAGAAAGCCATGCGTCATAATTTAACATATCGCGAGTCGAAAAACACCTTACTACTGGTACCTCCCCCAAAGAATATGCAGCACGCACGTATTTTCCGGAGCGCTCCGGGAAAACGCGACTGTTATCTCAGGGGATGCAGTTCACGCCAGTCCGGGTCAGTCGAGGGAAAGACGTCACGGAGAGCTGGTCACGTATGCGCGCGCGCGCGTCTCTGTGATATCAACTCACCCCCAGACACACCACACACACATTCGAACAAGAACGAATCGTGCGATAGACCCCCATTCTCGGCCGAATCGGAAAAGAATCTCTGTCGTAATGATCGATAACAGTGTTAACTGAATTAATTAATTAAAAATAAACCCAGTGACAAACTGTACCCCCGTTCGAGAAGTATGAAAATCACGCTTATTTAATCCGTGTTAAGTTAATTAAAGAAAAAATGCTATCTTTCGGTAGCGGCGCAAAAGTAACAGAAACCGTAGTGAGATCTTCGGGAGGAATGTGCCGCCGATGTCGTTCCGTTGATTCGATTCGTTTGCTCCGGGATCGCGTGCTGCGTCAACCACAGCCCGCTCCGACACGCAGCACGAATAGGGGAGGTGTGCCATTCGTTTTCGACGTTTAAAATCCGGTGACGGGCTCCGGTTTTTCGAACTCTATTCTTCTTGGACGCTGCTCTCCAGTTTCATTTAACTAGTCCGGTTCGAATATAACGCGTTTAGGATGACATGACAAGTGGTTGGTATAGGATTTTGTCGGGATCGTTCGTTGTAAAACTAAAATTATGAAATAATGGTGAGTTAATTAGTATTATTTTACAGACGTGAAACTGAATCCTTCACCCTAGTAGCACCAGAACGTTCCTAGAACATTCTAGGAATGTGCTCACAAGTGCATAGTATATTCTTAGAATGTCCTATGCACATTACGAATAGAGCAAATCTTTTGTTTTATAGTAACGTTCCTGTAATATTCGTCGGAATATTCTATGAATATTCCAACAACGTTCTTAATGGGAAATAAGAATATCCCTAGAATCTTCCAAAACGAGATCTTTTTGCTTATTTGTAAGGGTTTGTAGCAGGGATAGCGGAAACAAACTTCCATATAGATATAATCAGAGAATGTAATTTAACAATATTTTAAATATGGGAAATATCGGAAGAGAATGGATTTGTTGTATTGTGAAGGTGCATTATTGTAATGTGTAATAGGATATTAATTCATCAGTGTATTTTCTTATATATTCCGTTTTGTTTCTTAATACAAATTTATAATCAATCACTACCAATAACATATGATAATGATTCATCACAATTTAAAATATCATCTACATATGTTCTCCATTATTATTTCAAGTTGAAAAAAAATAGTTATTATTGTAAACTATTGATAATACCCAATTAGAAATTTGCACTAAGAAATAGTGCGCATTATATAAATATATAATTAAGAAACATAAATATATAGATACAAATTTCTAGTACCATAGAATACAACAAATCCATTTTCATATAATTCATCGCCCTTAAAATATTGTTAAAATAAAATTGCGTATTATACCTTACGTTTGCTTCCACCTTCCCCACTGACCATGCAAGACATTCTATGCATCAATGAATTTATTTATAGAATGTGAATTAACAGAATACTCTTTTCTCTCTCTCTTCAATCTGTTCAAAACTTATCTTCTAAAAGTTACGAGGGTCAATACTTTATAATACAAGTATAAAATCTAACATAAATATATGTATTGTTTATCAAACATGTTTCATTATATATTCATACTTTCATTATTTTCCTTTTTCGATTTTCTCTCCGGTAAATGCCAGAGAGAAAATTTTTAGTAATGTATTAGTCACAACAGTCTCCATGTGCGCAGCAGTCACCTTATAATGTATTTGTATAAGGGTATTTAAAAGGAAACGAAAGCTTTTCTGATATCTGTAACAAAAAACGAAATTGCAGTCTTTCCAAAAGTTTCAAATAGATTCGCTTTTGAGCAGAAGTTTTTTTATTGATTGATTTTTTAGGTTAGGTTAGGTTTCCTTTTTCTTAAATAATAATATCTGTTGATTGAGATCATACAAAAACACGTTTTAATATTGTCTAAAAAGACTAAATCTCCATAATACTGCTCTTCCTCTGGCTTTGACTTACGTCCAAATTCACTTGGTTTTAGCCAAAAGCATAACCTTTGATTTGACATGTATTTCATTTATTCTTCAAATGTTTTCCAATCTTTAACTATTAACCAAACTTATTAAATTTTCTGTACAGCGACTGCATTTTTATAACACTACATAAATAGCTAACAACGTAACAACCATCTATACTCAGCCACCTAACTGCCACTGCCTGTCAACGTGTGAACGCGGATGCTATCATGCTGTGGCCGTGGCTGCAAACAAAATATTGGTGGTGACGGGTAGGTTTACGCGGTAAATTAAAAATGATTTAACAGTTAACTATTATATTTTCTACATCTACCCTTAACTACAGGAATGAATGAATTACGTGTCAAAAAAATTGCAATACCTGAATGAAAAGCTGAAATCTTAACAAAACAACTGGTTGCATGCAAAAAGTCGCTGATAATCATCTGTCAGAACTTCATACACGAATGTAATATATATGTTTTTTCAATATACCTATTGTAACATTTTCGGGATTTAAATAATCACCACGGCGATATATTTGATAAAATGTATTTATTTCGATACTTGATTTACAAATAGAAACGCTAATACTAGTTAATAAATAACTAAACACTACTTAAAAAGACTTATTAAACTAATTCAGTTAATTACTAATATTTATAGTAGTTTAATATCAATTTAAACTGCCCTGGCTTCAACTTTTTACTATGCGCTCTCTAATATAGACTGCTGACTGATTCACGTGTGCAAAATTGTACTCGAAAAGAAATACTATATACGCACTGTATACTAGCGCCTTCTGTGAGAAATTTCGAGATTTAGGGTTGCGCCATCTGCTGGTACAGAGAGAAACTCTAAATTTCAAATTTAAAATAGGCGTTCTATAATAGTATTTCATTATATATTTATATTACACCAAAGATTTGTTAGCCAGTATACCTAAAGTGTAATGGAAAGCTATTTCATTATAGAAATATGCTTTTCATTACTAGAATATTCTATGGTAATTCTATTTGCACTTTGTAGGAATATTCTCAAAATATTCGTGCTTGGGTAAAAATGTACCATTTTAGTTTTTGTGATTGTATTTAAATAAGAGCCAAATTGAAAACAATATAAAGACAATTTACAATACAGACAGAGCAATCCAAATCGTGGATTACAAAATCAAAGTGATTTCCTTCGAAGTTACATCAATATTTACTTCATAGGAAATTAACACTAGTGACTTTAAGTTATGGCTGTTAAAGACTCCATGTCTATTAAATATGCAACAGAAGGTTATCGTTTTCATAAAGAAATTGAGTTTAACAATGTGAGGTGGGTGCAAATTAATATTTTCCTTTAAAACTAAATGTACGGTTTGGTGGCTTGGGATATTACTTGCAATTTCCGGTCATGCAATACCATATTATTAAAATAACCAACTAACATATAACTTTTTCATGTTCAATTAAAGATAGTATGTTGGTGCCTACTGCTTTTAAATTGGATGCTTGTCACATCTTCGCAATGTATTCTCACCAATTTCGTTATTGCTGTCAGCTGTCAAAGGGTTATATTCTAAATTTTCAGCATCCCTGTCCAACTTGAATTAGACAAATCGTGACGATTTCCCCTCCTGGGGGAAGTAGTTTAGATATCAATCCTTAGAGGCGCTGGAGTCTTCATGCAAGTACACAAAGGTGCCTACATATAAGGAAAGGAATTTCAAAAAACGTGTTAATAAGATTGCATATAATTTAGGCGCAAGTATGCCACCACAATTATCATTTATCCTAGGTTAGAAAATCGCTTGTATTTCTTAATCATTTCAATAAATAGATTTAATTTCATTGATGAGTAGCACCCCTTTTAAGAAAACTTATTATTCTAGAGTAAAAATGATTATTTCGTTCTAGTCATTTCTAGTTAACTGAGGTGTCATGTTTGACATTTAGAAAATTAAATTAAAGCTACGTTGACTGGAAATAATACATTTTGGCCTGTTATTTTCATCCGATCTTAAATTTTATTCATCAAGTGCTGATTAATAATAAGTGTTTAATTTGTGGCGCAGTAGCCGCTTCTACAAAATTATTTTGGTTCCCACTAGAAGCTGGCAGGTAATAGTCTAATAGTCCATTGCACGTAAATATTTTTTATGCTGTAAATATTTAACATTAATTCACCTCTTTTATAAAATTATTTGCGAAAATTTTCTGCGAAATATTTGTTTATTTCCAAAAATACCTTCATATGTTTACAAATTAATGTTATTGCTTGAAAATCGATTGTATTATTGTGATAATTTATCATGTTTTGCATAGAATGTACGCTTGCAATAGTAATGCATTCAATTTTCAAACAATATTTTATATGAGAGGAAAACAGTAAGATATTAATTTAAATTTCGCGCTCCTTAGTGACCTGAGCACCCTCTATGGATTGATACCAGAACCTTTCAAAATCGTTGGTCCAACTTTCGAAAGACATTTGCCGAAAGCATCCTTTCGGTTTGGGTAGCGTGTACGATATTCCCGCATTGCTTCGACTCCATTTTAAATACATGCACTATGTACCAGCATATTCGATAAATGTTAAATAAACTTGCTATGTTAACACTTTTCAATACAGCTTTTTTTGCGATTGGATCGCATCCTTTGCAGCTATTGACGTAGAAATGATAGTCAATATAAAAATATAAAGAAGTATTTTACAAAACATGGAACAATTTTATTTAGCTTTATAGTTTTGAATAAGAAGAAAATGCTTGCATTTGCAAATAAATCCCATAAAAAAGCCAACACTAACAGACCAGAAATATTATATACTTACGCACTTCGTGGGATTGTTACGAAAAAAGAAAACAATAAATCTACTTTTCATACCCCCTTGCGGGACGCCAGTCAACTTCGAAGCTATACGGCATCAGCACATCCTGCCCTCTGCACTGCCGTGTTGCCTCGTAAAAATTGTCCATTAATTTAATGGGATTTCCAGCGGCCTGTATAGCGAAACAAAAGCAGAGTAAAAAACAAATGAGCTCGGTATTTAGTTAATTAGGGAAATTGCGCCTGCGGGATGGAATTTTTCGGGGGTGAAAGGGAAAAAAGGGCGTTCAGGTAAGTCAGCCGGTCGGGATGCTTTAATTAAAAACATAATTCAAAGAGGGTGTTGCGAAGAACTTAAAAGCGTGTACATCATTACAGCGGATATATGTATTTGTAAAGAAAATCGCAAGGGCGGCTTTGTAACGTCAAACGCAAAAATTAAAACAAAACAATGAGGCCGTACTTTATTTTAACGCCGTTGATTATTAACAAATAATATTTGAATGGTGTTTAATTTCATGCAATAATAATATAGGTACAACGTAATTTCGAATACCTACTGTGGAAGACCTTTGTAATTTATATGCTTTTTGTGCGGTGTTGAAAAGTACCTAATACATGTCCATGTTAAAAGGGCATGACATTATAAAGTGCTCGAAAGCGAATTATATCCGTTGCTGTTTGTTTTGATCAAACGCTGGAATTAGTAGGGGCTTTACACTGTTTCGTTTTGTTCGACGTGTCTTTGTGACGTAAATGGACTTCAATAATAACAGTTCCTTTTATAAATGTATTTCCGTGGCGAGTTCTGCATGCACTCGTTCATATATCTGTCTCTTTTTACCTCCGCACGCCCCGTTTTAAAGTACAGGGTGGATCAAATAGCTGACCTTTTCCATAGATCTCTCGTATCCATGCCACGCTAGAAATCTATTAGCAAATATTATACCAGTATACATATGGTCAAAGAAATGTCCACTGGCGTACTATAGATGGCACCACAAGTATTCTCTTATGGAAATATAATTACCATTACAAATGCACAACAATGGAAAATGCTGGTGGTGTCATCTATAGTGCGCCAATGGAGCATTTCTTTGACCATATGTATAACTAGTATAATATTTGCTAATAGGAACTGAAAAACGCAATATCTTGCTTAATATTTAGAATGAATATATTTTTTTAGACATTGTATACAGAATGTCTAATGGAGAACATATGCACTCATCATTGCTGTGCATGGTTGTGTATGTACAATGTAATGCAGTTAACTATGTTATCGACGAGAAATATGTAATTACACTACTGAAAACTAGATGACGCTTATTGTTTTCTATTCGTACGAATATACATTCGGCTATTCACTAGCTTCTGATAGATCAGAGATCAAGTGAGGTAAAACTTCCAAAAAATTACTTAGCTTCGGGTTTGGAGTTCCAAATGACGATCATCAATCTCCCCTGAAGAGTAACTTATCACAAGTTACTTCCAAACGCTACACGTTTCAATTGTTTCAAATGCTTTTCAACCATAATTGGCATATTGACAAATGAAAAAAAGACACAAATAAAAGGTATAGACAAAAAACGAAGTTATAATTTAACGTTATACTTGTTGTTAGTATCCCCTCCACCCAACTGAGCCTTTACACTCGCTACTGCACACCCTTGCGAGGCTGTGCGCTAGCGGTAATGGGGTAGGTAAAAATCTCGAAGTGAAGTTTAAAAAGAACGGGATTTTTAGCAAAATATCTCTAGTGAGTTGAGATTATCTGAGATTTCTTGTAAAAAGAACGCTACTATTAACTGCTTTCCATTTGCATAAGAAGCGAGGAAAAAATAAGTGAGGTGAGTATACAATAATATATAACAAATGCCTCAGTTATTTTTCCTCAGTTGGTGGCAAATGAAACGAGCAAATAGCTGAGCTAAGGTGAAGTGAGTTGAGGAACTGAGGATTTGGTGCAAATGGAAAGCAGCTAATATATACCAAGGAGAAGGAAAACTTAATGATACAGATTTGTGACGGTGGTGGGGGATAATGCTTGAAGTACCGATATCAACTCTTAGAGGACGTTAATCGCCATTGGCGCGTAATTAGCATGCATTTCTGGCGTTTATTGGCTTATTTTATAGTGTTTTTGAAATTTATTGGTGTAGGTGTTTATGTTTTAAACGCAAACATCCGTTTAAAAAGATATACTACATTAGTGCTCATAACAATAAGTTTAATGTTGAAATAAAAGTGTTGTAAACACTAAAAAGAGACGAGATCTTTGGAAAGGACGCTTCTAAGCATTAAAATTCTTAAAACAGGCGTAAATTTATTCATGCTTAAATACTTGCAATCTTTAGGCTTAAATATTATTCAATTAATATGTCACATAATTTGCAATTTACATTTATCACAAATAAGTGTGGGCTAGGGCGTATAAATGAATTTACTAAAACGAAATCGAAATTTCTAATTGTTGGTGGTAGGTGGTACTATCTTGATTTCAAAATTGATTGTATGTATCCGAAGGTCTTCTAACTAAATTGACTAGAAGTTTACTTTAATATACTAATATAAAGACCAAAAGCTCATTTATAACCTGTCGATTGCCGTAATATGAATAAAAGAAGGATGAACATATGATTTCTATCAGTTAACAAAGTCAAGAAATACTATTATTTTACTGGGTGGTTGTATGTTAGATATACACGATTTACCATCTCCATTTGCATGCTACTGCTGTCTAACGACAACCACTTACCGCTATTCTCTATTTTTGTTTAACTACTATAAAATGTTATCACCACATCTATCTTTTCAAATTAAATCAATTCAACATAGCCCTCATGTCTTAACAAGGCGTTTGTGGATATTAGGGTACGGGTACGGCCCTCAAACTTTATAACGGTTAGTAAGTTTTGATCGCGATCAGTAATTTTATAAAAAAAAAATGAATATCATAGGCTCGAGGATTGTGAAACAATTTTACAGTTGCAATTCAGCAGAAGTTACACAGGATTTATTTGCAGTAAATTATCCCGAAAGATAAAATCCTAGCGCGACTATTATTCGTAATACAGTCCCACGTTTTGGGCATCACCCGCGCCAGAAATAGAGCATTTTCCTCCCTTGGTTTGAAATATACTATCACCACTCAGAAGGAGAAGCGTTGCAGTTTGTCCTATATAAGTTAGATAGGGGTGAATGAGATATCTTTGTTATATACGCTGACGATACTCTCGTGTACACATTTAGCAGCAGCGAGGGATGCATGACTTTCCAATTTAAGTAATAGCAAAGTTGAAGAAGCCCAATTTTACAATCTCACTCTCCGGAAAATCATCGATCTTTCCGCTAATAATTTTCACATTTGCCGACTCGCTTACTCCACGCAACGCGCTCAGAAGAAGTTCTATCGGCGAGTGAGGCGAGAAAAACGCTTGAATTGCTGATACGCAGTTCCCGTGAAAGACCATTCCGGCAATACAGACCATTAATAATGGAGTATTTTCCGGTTCCCCTCAGCTTTCCGATAAGAACCGGATGCTAGCTACCGCGCGCCATCTGCAGGATAATTCGCTCCGGAACGCCGTAGACAGAGTTTGAGTTCTCATAATTTCGCGGAAACACTGCCGATGTTGTGATGACGTTTTATGGATTTGATGGTCTGGACGTTGTGCTTTTTACCTTGATAGTGTCGCTTACGATTTTGTCATCATTTGCGAAATAAGGCGCTCGTTTGGACGAATGAAATGAGGGAATGTCTTTCCTACTAATACAAAATAAAATGTTTTTATTTTTATAATATGTATTGCGGCGCTTCATAAGAGGAAAGCTACCAACCATATTAGATGTAATTATTATTTTATGTACGCATCTGTTTGTAAGCCCAGTATAATTTGGGTTAATTCACATTAGTAGTCATGGAAATTGAATATATAATTTATCATCTGGCAACTGTACGATAGTGTAGTATAGTTTATAGTCAAAAATTTTTACATGAGGGCGCCTTGATAAATAACGCCCTCCGATCAACGATACAATGAACGACATTGACCACACGACTAGCAGATGGGTTAACTGCATGCTAGAGGCAGAGTGGTCTATGCCAATATGCTAGATAAAATATCGCCATGAGGACCATGAGGGTGTCCTCAGAGGGATACTGTACCCTGCTGTGAGCTTGGTCGTGGCATGATCGCGTCAGATCATTAACGACAAAGAATAGGACGCAGGGGGACGCTGTGACATGTCATGTACTAGGGGGAAATCCCAGCGTGGTGGCCGGCATCATGCTAATGCACTGCGAATGGTGCAGAATGTGCCTTTCACAAGACTCTCAGTTAAGCCACAAAAACAAAATGGTTCCTTACAACATGAAAAACTCAGACCTAGGCGGCATTAGACTGTTTCGGCAGAGTTACATTAACCAGGGAAAAATGGGGTTACCCTTCGATGCGAAACTCGAGCTGGAAAAATCATTAGTTAAAAACAACGACCAGGGCCACGCAACTATCTGGCACTGCAGGAGAGTTGGGGGGCAAAACCTGGGGTTAAAGCCGAAGTGATCATTGGCTATATACTGCGTGATAAGACCAGACGGATAATAAACGGGAGCAGTAGTCTGGTGGAGGAGGACAGAAGTGCCTCCGCCCGAAGCTGCTAACCGTGTCCAGAGAACACGGCCATTGCTGGATCTCGCTGGTGCCAATTAACAGCAACAGGGACCGCCTCTCGAGGGCATTTGGCCTCCCTTGCTAGAGCTTTATGTGAGAGGGGGAAATAAATATAACGGACGACAGACAGCTGCCCGATCAGGCAGTGCTCGAACCTGTAAACTAGGTCAAAAACTAATTAGAGACTGCAAACTTCCCTCAATGCAACCTGGCACAGACAACGACGGTGTCTCTGATTTGGGTGCCGGGAACAGTGAGGATATAAAGGCAACGATAATAAAGCTGATGAACTATGCCAAGGAGGCCTAAGAACACTTTCTATGGTCCGAGCCCGTATTGGGATTACTAAGGATATCCGCAAGAGGGATCTGACCTGGTTCGATACAGAAAGTACATAATAATGGAGGTGACTGAAGGTCAACTTCATACCAAAAGCTGATAGGGATGCGGGATGGTACGTTTTCTCTGATGCCTATCATAGCGGAGTAAAAAGAAAGTTAAAACCATTACTGGGTTTGGTATGGACACTGTCCTCCGAAGAAGCATCTAACAAAACAGGCCTGGGTAAGCGAACCGTGGTGTAGAAGGTGCGAACTACGGAGGAAACGAGGTTTACATGTAATCTGAATGTGAGGAACTGAAGGTACTGCAGGCAGAACTCATTTCGGGAGAGATCTATTGCAGCTGTCTCAGGAAGGTCCCAAGTTTATACTGGGCAAGATACTGGGCTTTCTAGAGCCACCAAGCTGCTTCGAGTGGAAATAAGAAGAATCAATTAGGGATGGTGCAATAACACCAGCTCAAGTGCCCGGACATTCAAGTGCCCACCTAACTTGAACTGGAATGATGAATGAATAGTCAAAAAAACTGACACGTTATTCAAAAAAACAAAATACAAAATAACAAAAGACAAAACATATAAGATATAAAATTTAAAATTAGGTGTAAAAAAGAAGAAACGCATAAAAGAAAACATGTAAAGAGCATCGAACTCAACAAACGTGTCTACAGCGAGCATCACAGTTTAAAACTCATTTACCTATTTATATAAAAAGGGTTTTCTTTGAAGCATCATTTAACAGATCTTACCAAAGCATTCTCACACTCATTCCCCGGATGGCAACTAGACAGTTTTGTTATTACTTTGGCCCCCAAAAAATCCACCCGACTGCTTACGCCAACTCATCGGTGGTAAAGATGTAATAAGCGTCCTATGCCTTGTTCCATAGGCATCAAACTCGTGGACGAATTTCACACACGATAACATATACACGTTCACCACAGTCAGTATGTGCTCCACTCTAAAAGCAGTTCGGCAGCTCTCAGCGTACCCCATTCTACACAAAGTTCTTATGGCCTTCTTATGTATTACGCACCAACGCTTGGGCATCTGTTTGACATGCCCGCACACAAATACTGTATGGTAGCAACACTGTGAGGTTGAGCATACAGTAATTCAGCTTAGCTGCTCTGGGTGTCGCTACACTCTTAAATAGCCGGGCTTAATTTTTTATTAAGGGAGATAATATGTTGTACCCATCCAAGGCTAGTGTCTACCTGCAATCCCAAGAACAACCCAGAATCCCACTTCTTTACGGTTGAGAAGGTAAACACTTGAGTTTTATGCGATATCCTGGTACCCTAGGTTTCGACTTTACTTGGAAGGAGTAATTGTATGTAATTCGTTGGAAATAAATGAGTGGAATTCTTGGATACGGGTGGTTATTGATAAAAAAATCTTCTAAA
>RXPK01000874.1:0-121329 GCA_004143645.1 Protaetia brevitarsis | reverse complement strand
TGAAAAAGCTTTTGAAATCAAAGTGAAACGTCCTTATTAACGTACATTTCCATATTTTTGACCTAAAAACCAAGAAAATGAAGAAATTAATACCCAATTCCTATTTTGTTTTGATTGTTGTAAGCCTTTATCAAGGTTTGTATAAGCTTTCTCTAAAGCTTGGCTATAGTCAAGAAAAGGAGTTGGGTATATGACCTCTTATTCATGTGACTTTGAAAATTACTAAAATATTTTAAGGAAAGATATAACCAGCAAACTGAAACCAAAATAAATTTCGTACAAATAAACTTTATGTAACTTCCAAGTGCTTCAAAAATGTTTTTTGCCAAAATTATTACTAACAAAACTCTGAGAGAATTTTAGAAATTAGATATCATTTGCGTTCATTTTTTATTTTCCGCATGCGTCCATCGTCTCCTAAAATATTTAATTGTTTTCAAAATCACATCTGTTTGCATCAAGTAAAATTGCTAGAATTCAAATAAAATTAGAATTTCAGTATTTAATAAAAAAAAACTTCTACATATTTATATATACATATTTAGATTGCGTTTTTATATTTATATAGAAAAACACTATAATCTATTTTCCTTTGCCATCGTGTTGCCGCGATTCTCTGTAATAAAAAAAGGACAACTATTAAAAAATAAAACAATACCAGAGATGGGAAGACAGGGGAAACGGCTATCAGTTTCCAAGAGTCAACAAGTCGTCGTGGATATTATGAAAAGTAACTGTTTCCCCGTTACTACAAATACAACTACTTATTTTTACTATACTTAGTGGTTATTAAATAAAAAACTCACCAAAAATAATTTTAAGCATTTAATTTTCTGGAAAAGGTTTTTTAAGCTTTTTTCCTGTTAGAGAAGAATTTACGTCAATATTGTCCTCTAGTGGTTTTTTTAGGATGTTTGATGTCAAACTCTTAACGTTCCTTCCATGGGTTGATATCAAATATCGAATCTGTAAATTTTTTGTTGGAATTAATTCAATAAATGAACATGCATGGTTTCGGACTTAGAAAATAAAACTAGGTAATAATTTAAATAATATCAATTACTCACCAACTTTTTTTCTTCAAGAAGAGTTTTCAACTATTTGATGGTTTACTAATGTCATAGAAGCTTCTGTATTTGCTGAAAAAGAATTTCTATAAGTTATGAAATTGATTCTCCTCTTAATCCATATTAGTTACTATATATGTAATGCCTGTTGTATTGCGGCAGTCTGTTGGGCCAAATCTAAAACCGTATCCATTTTAGTTTCTAAATGCTCTGCAATGAAAGAAAAATCTTCTGAGACCTTCCACATTACTTGGTTTAATTTAATTTGGTGATGCTCATTACCGTAATCGGTTCCTAAAAAATATTTGATAACATTAGAATGATTTCTTGAAATAAGAGATACAAATATATATATAAATATTCTTGTTCATTATAACACTGAATTTATATGTATATTTTTGAATTTATTGAAAAATCCTATTACACTGTCATTAAAACTGAAAAAACCTCAAACATTTAATTATTCAAAATTTCTGAATTATATAAAATCAAATTATACCACAAGCTAGCTAGCTAGCAAATATAAACTATAACTTTTTAAACTAAGTGCATTGGCTTATGCGCTTATGGTGTGGAAAATTAGGTTAGAATTATATGCAATAGTTGGGGCAATTTAATACATGTTCTTTTTTATTTATTGTAAGTGATGTTTACTACGGTATTCGCTGGAACGGTATATATATACGGTACAGTAGTAAATCAAATGGAAATTAGTAGAAAATATTATACCGAGCCTGGCAAGGCACATCTCCATTTGTTTTCTCTGTACACAACTCGGTTCATCGGTTAGAATTATAAACTATTGATATTCTTGAAGCAACAATGCATATTTAGTAAAAGATATAAAATCAGATAATACTTACTTTTGCATGGAAAATGTTTTAAACTATTATACACTGAAACAGCTCAAACGCATACGACACAACTGAACACAACAGACAATGGCGGTCGATGATAGAATAGCGGAATGGCGGTTAAACCAAAAAGAAATCAATACTCGATGAACGATTGACGCCGAATCACTCCGGAAATACACGAAGTCACGTACCATGATATATATACTTTGTCGCACCTTGCATTAACCCAGCATTAACCTTTTACTGTTAAGTTTGTCTGGACAAGGTAAAGTTAAGCAAGTGGCAAGCTTGTCGTAAGCTTACGTGTTATCTGGGATGTCTTTCTCCGCCCACGAAGGTTCTGGTCTTTTCTTTACGTAGTTACGTACCATCTAAAAATAATAAATGTATATAATAATATAAATAAATAACTAATAAATGAATAAAATAATTGTGAGGTAGTCGAAACTTCGCTTGGGGCACAGAGGATCGTGTGAGAGGACCTGTGTGCCCCAATGACACAAGTAAATTAAAATGGCCACCATAAAATATAATAATATGTAACCAATTACGCGATAATTACTCTCGACGTAGATATAAAATTTTACATCACTTACCTTTAAAATCAGTATTTTGTTTATGAGGACGTCCACATTACACCGACTTTATTGTAACTGAAATAAAATACGAAATGGACAACTATCTTGTTAAATTTGACATGATGCAAAAGGTGGCGTTACCTGTAAAAAAAATAAATCGTGCGGACCTATGTACCCCACCGGTCCCCTATGCCCCTCTTCCCCTATTTCTTTTATTACAGCATAGATTTACCCCACAATTTTCACAAACTGTTTGCGAAAATCCGGTACACTGTGGTAATTTGCATCTGTTACGTGCATCAACCCACACTATCCAATGCCCAGTTTGATCCAACCGAACATTGACTGGAGGTCCATGTTGTGCTGGACCACGTCTAGATTATGATTAAGATATTCCATTAAAATATTGTTTTTAGAAGCCATGAATTTACATTTTCAATAGATAACCGAAATTATGGCTAACCCAATCTGTGCTTTGTTTTACATGAATATCCTAAAGTGTAACAAAACACAACTTTTGTTGGTTAAGTAAAACTTGATAATATTGCTCATGTATATAGATATAGGATATAGTAGTTGTTAAATATTAAATTCATGTTGTATAAATATTGTGTGCTATACATGGGAATATTTCCCATATAATTCGTTACCAATATATTTCCTTCAAAACTAATTAATATTTGCGGTATATTCCATTTCATACTAAAACAATATATTTGAAAACTTAATATGCGCTTAATATGTATAAAATTTACATTTAATAAATATAGGTGTTAGACTCATAAAATAATATTAAATAAATATTTTCGTAAAACCAAAATAAGATATTGGAAAACGATTATAAAACAAATATTCAAAAAATATTTTACAATCAATATTAAACTCGCAATATTTTATAAATATTGCTTATATGTTGAATGTTAATTTTGGGTTTGGAATGTGTGATATAAATATTGTTTCTATGTATAATAAATATGATTTTTAAATATATATGCACAGTTATAAATAAATATTATATAAATGTGTTGTTTATGTTGGAAATATTTCTTATACATATAATATTTGTAAAATATGAAAGATATTTTATAAATATTGTGTGCTACCTGAGATTATTCTCTTGCCCCGAATATAGCTCAAACCTATAAGCGAATCCATCTGCACCAGAAAGAACAAATAGTTTGAACCCCCATTTATGTGGTTTTACGGGTAGAAATGGCTTCATATAATGCCTTACTTTCGTCGAACACAGTTGCTCATCAATTGCAAGTTTCTCTTCTAGTGGTATTTTAGAAAACTCTATTTAGATGGTCCATTATAGGTCTAACTTTGTGTACTCTATCATGATTTGGGGACTCTTTGGGGAAATGTTTAGTGTTGTCGTTGAAGTGCAAAAATGCACGGATTTTTTTCAAATCTATTGACAGTTATACGCTCTTTTATCTGATCGATTCCTATATCAGGAGCCCAATAGTGACGCATATGATGTATAAATTATAATTCCTATGTCTACCCTCAGTTCCTGAAGAATCAGTTGCAATGGTTTATTTATGTCCCTTCCAGCAACAATATTTTCCAAGAATGTTGTTGTAATAATCAGTACAATGTTTTTAAATAACCGATTCATTGCCATTACTCAAAAAAAAAAAAATGCTAATATTAGTATATATCACTAAGCATTAGAGGTAATGCGACGGCTTGATACACCACCTACGAAAAAAGATGCATTATATTGCCTTTTATATTTCATCTCGCTTATTACGAAGAGATTCTTTATATTTTAAAATGATTTATACGGTCTGAGTTCAGGCTTTTCGTAAACGTTTTGTCCAATATACAAGCCCAGTGAACCAAATTCAAACTTCCCCCAATTCTTTTTAGTAACTTCAACATTAAAGCATGAAATTACCTACGATTTTATATTAGATTAATAGTTATTTGAATATCCTTAAGTTGACGTTACTGAAAATAATTGCGGGAAATTTGAATTTGGTTTACTGGGAAGTTCTGGGATGCATTACGTAGTTTGAGAAAATACAGACAATTAGATCTACAGAAATATTGCTTGTGATTTTTAAACTTAATCCTATTTTTATGTTTTAACAACAATTATAACAGAGCATTAGACAAAGTAAAATTTGACTTAAAATTGAAAAATTTATAAAATTCATATAAGAGAAAAATATTGTAATCTACATATTTTTCTAAGGAGAACATTAACGCAAAGATTTGTATACACATTTGTTTTGAAAAATATGACAAATAGTAAATATAAAAAATAAAATAAAGCTAATTTCATTTTGTAACATTTACAATGATAAAACGCAGATATAATTCTTAAAGTGAGCGAAGATTTAGAAAAAGCTGTGATTTAATGCTACTACCTACAATTTAATAAAAATACTTTTGTTTTTGAATTAGTACTTTAAAACTAATAATATAAATTTAATCTTATAACACAATATCCCCTCTAGTAGCAAGATTTAAATTGCCCACAATTATCCTTAGTAACTTCAACAGAAAGACATCAAAGCAACTAATCTTATAATCCATTACAAAATCATTGGTAATTTCGTGTTTCAATGTTGAAATTCCTAAAAATAATTGCGGGAAATTTAAATTTTGCTACTAGGGGCCATTACACATAAGGTAAAATTAAATACACATTTCTTATTTAGTTGCAGATATAATATATATAATGATATAAAAGAGATCAATATTTACATTTGAAAAACATAAATATATTGTAAGAAGATAACCTCCGTCATTTCCAGCTGATATAATAATATGTATGTTCATTCATCGGTTTGATATATTCCATTTTCAATAGGCAACCGATAATCACAGTTTTAGGGTCGTTAATTCACCGATATTATTTGTTCACTTGCCAATGGCCAAGCAGTGATTGTCGATTTGCTGTGCGCAATCGCGCCTCGCCGTTGATCGTTAGTGCAATCACGAATCACTGCTTTTAGAATTCTCCACTCACGGTCGTGATCCGTGATCCTCCAATCACTGTGAAAGAATCACAGTTCTTTCACGAATCGCTCATCACTACTGGTGACACTGTCCGCAAGTACTGGACATCTGTGACAAAAAATACCACTGATACCACCATGCATGCCACATATTTGACACATCGTTCGAGTTGAGGTCGATCTGTCAAACAAAATGTTTAGCCTCGCTGGCTCGCACCATGTCGCACAATAGTACATAACCTCAAAATAGTATGTCTGCGAGCGAGCTTTTAGTGCTTCTTTTTTGGTTGCTCAGAAAATAGATAATCATTTTGGACTCAGAAAGACACAATCTTTCCGTTAATGTGCATGTATTTATAAGTCGCAAAATCAGTGACGCTCATCCGAAACTCTTACGTAATATTAATTTAAAAATGAATTCAACAACTAGAAACTACCTCCTTTGGTTTGCACAAGAACACTTGGACTTCAGATTCCAGGTAAATTTCAATTTTGTATTCTAAATATTGGTATGTTTGAGCTGTTTTTTTTATTGTTATTTATTGTAGGAAATCCAATCTTTACTTTCAATGTTTAAGATTGATATGAATTTCATCGAAAAGCCAGACAAAACAGTAGGATCTGATTTGTATCTGGTATGTAACCTTAAAATCTACATTTTATCTTTTTTTTAGCAACCGTATTGGCTTGTCGAATTTAATTCGGAAGAAGATCTCAAACTTATAGCAGGCAGATCCATATCTGTAAAATTCTGTATGGAATTGTGGGTATATTCAGATAGCATCGATGGTGTTCATAAGAAAATGAAGGAATATCCCTATGAATTAATAGGCCTTACATGCAAGCAAATCAAACATTCAAAATTGAAGTTGAAACATTCTGCAAGCATTTCTCTCAGAAAGAAAAAGTGGATAAGTTAGAGGTATGTGGTGTAATTTGCATTTACTTTAGATATATTTGAAATTTCACTAGGCTTTTACTTATTTACCAGTTAAAGGAGATGTTCGCTTGAAAGATCCTGATGTAGTGTTTCAATATATAGAGTATTACGGTACTGATCCAAAATCTCCACCCAGAAATCCTTATATGGTGCTTTTCGGTAGATGGGTAGGTGGTTTTATTAGGGGAATTATGATTTTGTTTTAGCTATTTACTGCTTGATGTGATTTATTAGATTACCAATGGATTGCGTCAGCTTATACAGAGATTATCTTTAAAAGAACGTAAATTTATCGGGAACACTAGCATGGATCCGCAATTGTCTCTACTGATGGCGAATCAGGCTCAGGTGCGATCAGGTGACTTAGTGTTGGATCCGTTTGTTGGTACAGGATCATTATTGGTGGCAGCGGCACAATTTGGTGCTTACGTTTTTGGTACAGATATCGATTATTTAATGCTGCATGCTCGGACGAGGCCTTCCAGGATCAAACAGCAAGTAAGTTCTATTTTGTGTATAGCTCCGAGTTTGGAATTTTTTGAACATATGGGGTAGATTGATTCTAGAACCACAGAGATACATCTTTTTTTTTTTCTTATATATATTTTTCGGGATAGAACGATTTTACCGTATCTATTCTCAGATTAGGAATTTGTGATTACCGGTTGTCAAGATAAATGTAACGATAAGTGATTTACCTACTGTTCTTGACTGATAATTACTTTTTTTTATAATTAGTTAATCAAATAAAACTATTAACAGTTAAATGAAACTATTACACATTGATGTGGTAAAGATTCAAAATTGATTCTTAGGTATTTCAAATAACTAAAACAGTTAACTGTTTTAGTTATTTGAATTATTATTATTATTAATTATTATTTAACTTCTGTCTCACAAATTCTTTAATCTTCAAACACTATGTACACTAGCGACACTTTCTAATTGTTGCTTAGACTGGATTTATTAATGTGCGAAGTTGAATGCATCTATTATGTATTTGTTATCTTTGCGTAGAAATAAATTTATTTGATGTTTGAAGTATTTCCAATAACCGTAGTCTTATTAAATGATTTTAAAAGGTATTTTCATTTTACAGTCGAACTAACGACTAGGAACTAGACCAAAAGCATGTTAATTATACAATAAATACCAATATCACTGCGTTTACTACTTTTATTCATTTTACACGTATGCAAATAATAATGAACATATCAAAATGGATCGCATAAAAATATTTAAGGTATCGAATTACACTGAAATCAATAAAGCATATCTCCGTTATGCTTATATATTTTAATCTAATTGATGTCTGACGATTTCATATCAATTTCTTAATTCGCTCCGGCTTCCTCTTTGGCATAAATAATGAAAGAGATATAGCGAGGATGCATTCAAAACCACGATTTTTTATCAGATATTAGAACGAAAGTTCTAACGCTCGTCAGAAACATTTTTATTGGTTATAGTAATATGTGTTTTTATTAATATTATAATAACAAGATAAAATAATATTTCGATTATAAATTCCCTAGTTCCAAAGATTTTACCTCAAAAGTCTCAAAATATTTTTCAAAAGAAATACAAATTTGAATTAGTGCTAAATTGAACAGTAGTGATAGCTATAAATACAAATGCAGGTTTAAATTAGTAATTAATGATTAGTTTATATAAATATTAATTATTCATTATGTTAATATCGAAAAAGGAGCCGGGGCGAATTAAAAATAGTTATGAAAACAATCATTGTGAATCAATTGGATTAAAAACACAAACATATTTTGGTAAAGCTGTAGGGATTTGTAAAGTAAACAAAACATCTGTTTGTATACATATTATATTTAAGGTAAGTAAATGAAAAAATCGAATTGTGCTAACCGAGGTAGGTCGGCAGGCATAAGTATGCGCCTTTGATGTATTTAATTCTCTCTATTTTATAAGATCAATGTTTTTTTCTATGTTTATTTACTGCATTCTTCTTACATTTAAAGTAGATTTACTACAAAAAAACACCGAGACCGCACATCTGTGTTTACATATTCGAAGACGGCAGTGAATGCATAAGTCGTCTACTACCCATGCTACACATTTAGGCTCGGTTTTATGCTGTAGGTCGTACAATTAGAAAGTGTCGCTAGTGTACATTTCATTAGCTATGCTAACATCATCAGGTGTACATACAAGTGTATTGTCAGAATACCAAATGTGTAAATATAATAAGTATATCCTAGGTTATAAAATTAATCTTCAGGACTACTATATTCAATAAATTCTAAATATTTATAATTAAGGAGTGTTAAATCGGTATTAAGTAAGCTATTAATATGTTTTTTCATTTAAATAGCTTCCCACATATTAAGATTCTTACAATTTGAAGACTTAATTAACTCTAAATCATTAATTGAAAAAGTGTGTCCTGTATTACCAAAATGACACGTCAAAGCGGATTTATCAGCATTATGATTCTTAATATGATATAAATGCTCTTTAAATCTAATCTCCGCATTCCTCTTTGACCTATACAGGGTGTATCAAATAAAAAAGTAAATTTTGCTTGGGTGTTAACTACACGACATATAAAGCACAAACCGCCGAAACCGGATTTCATCATTAAAGAATAAAAAAAGTAAAATTTAGACCCAAAAATTCTTTAGTCCGGGCTTGATGCAAGGAAACGTCATGTTAAGCAACCGCTAAACGTGGTATTATGTAAAAATACATTGCACTCATTTAGTATTATTCTTAATGGTATGCCGTAAGTTCATTTAACGTCATTCTGAATAAATAAAGGCCCTTGTAAAAATAGCAAACTGAGGCATTTTAAATTTCTTCTTTTTATAAAATAAACATTCCTTTCTTGTTAAGAGCATTCTACGTAAGTCTACAAAGTATTATCTTTAATATCCTGATAAGACGTTCGAGTTTCACCGGATATGCGACTTCAGTAGTTACAAAAAAACGTAAATATTTTTCTTTTGCTTTGTCGAATCGAGAGTTAGTTGTTAATAAACGGTACCACATGAATCTGAGTTATTTCTTTTGGATTTATTTCATCATATAACGCAAAATGAATTGAATCGAATTACCCAGAAATAAATGTAGATACAGAAAATTTGCAAACACGCCTTTTTACTATGATACCGCGCGAAAATGAATCTATACATTCCCGCGCTTTTGCCGATGCATCAAGCTTCGATTTTCTTTATATGAAATCATGATGGTCCTGAAAAGGATCGTTTTTTTCGAGACGGGAAGAATTTAAATAAAACGTTCGCAGTGGCTTGCACTCCAAACGGCGATCCACACAAAACTAACAGCATAGATTAGAGAGTGAATATAGATGGCCCTATCTTTAATAAATATCTGTTACAAGAAGCGCCAATGCAATAGCGTGACCGGACTTTGTACTAAAATTAAAGTCCGGCAATTATGAAATATATAAATATTATTAAGGTGATTTGAAACTAGGAAAGGAAGTTACTCACTTGGCAAAATAACATGACTATAACGTCGTCTAAATGTTATCTTGTAACGCGAAATGTTACAAAAATATATACAATGTACTACATGCAGTAACATTTCTACGACTGTTTAATGTCCGCCTAAGCGATATTAGGAAACAATATTTCCCAGTAATGTTAATACGAGGTCTTCGAGTAACATTACTTTAACATGACGATTAATGTTGAAGTATAGCTCTTCCGTAACATTTCTCATACGTTAAAGAGAAATATTGATACAGTGTAGCAATTAAATGTTTCTATAAATATATCTACACTAATGTTTCTATTAGGATCTTTTATTTACTCCAAAAGTTCTTGCTGCATTATACAAGAAACACGATGTTGAGGTTTATCGAGAGGTTATATTAATTAATATAAAGCGGAATCTCAATCAGTCTTATTGAAATTGAATGTTAATATTATAATTTCATGTTACCCTCGATAGATCGGGCCCCTCTGTTTATATCAATTTATCTTCACTTACTAAAATTACAATATCAACATTAAACATTAATGCCAGAAAAATATAAGACATTTTTATAATATAACATTATAAGTCTTTTTTGTAGTTATTTTTGCAGATACATTAAAATGGTCAATCATATACATATAGTTCTATGTAAAAACTAAATAGTAATACTATGAATAATATTATAAATAGCTATTTAAGTAAACGAAATACATTAATAAATACTTTAAAAAGTAAAATGCTGCTTACAGAAGACAATAAAGGCATTTATTGATTTAAAAAAAAGTGCATTAAATTCCATTTTAATAAACTTCAGTATCGGAAACAGATTATGGGGCACATAAATTAACATGAATAGAATCTAAACAAAAACTCACAACACATAAGAAAAACGCCCCGAATGCATTTTATTCCTTTGAACATTTTGCTATTTTTCTATCAAATCTTTGTTTTGCATAACGAAACAGTCCATGACAGTTATTTCGTATTCTGTATCTGAGAGTACAATATTCTTCTAATTCTCTCTGAAATTAAAAAAAAAGACCGTCAAAAATAGAGATCAGAAAAACTATTTTATTTATATGAAAATTGAGGATAAGCTACATATTTTATATAAAAAACTGTTTATAGTTATTGTAAAAATTGTATTTGATCAAGAATTACTATCAATTCTAAGAATGACATTACGTGACATTGCTCATCCTTATAGCACAACAGGTAGGTTTTACTATAAGATATATAGGTTATGATATACATGATACAGATCTGTCTTAAAGATCTTTGATGAATTTGGAAGGATCGACATACCTACTTTAGCATTAGAAATAAAACTTACCTGATAATGTTGATTCATTATTGCCGGAATTTTTTCTCATCAAAACAATTGCGACGCACAATCCCAAGATGATCCTCTCCACGTCCTGTCCAGTCACGATTACCGTATATTGTGAAAGAGGGGGTTCACAGCTTCATGCCAACTCGTGTATCCGCGGTACGAAAAAACTTGTGATAGCAAGCGATATTAACTTTTACAAGTGCGCAGTGTGCAACCACAACGCCACTAACATGATTATTATAGGCTACAAAAATGTTAAAAATTTCATCACCATTATTTACTTTATAGAGAAAATTTGCTCCATTAGTTTTGTGTTTTCAAAATTCTAAATTTGCAGAAACACATATACGTATCTATCTTACACTTTATAAAATGTAAATATGTTAATGTTACAAGCGCAAATGTTGTAACATTCCTTGTAATGATTCACCTTGTAAATATGGCAATGTTACAACTAAATATTTACACAACATTTCTGACAACAAAGTCTTTGTTTTTGCAACATTGTTTTAAAATATTTTTTCCTGATTACATTGAAATGTTACTGTAATGACCTGCAATATTTCTATCATTATTTAATGTTGCTGCAAAATTTCAGTAACATGTTTTTGTTAACATCGCTGTCTAATAAATAATGTAATATTACTGGATATCTGCAACATTACTTGCCAAAGTGGGTAAGTGACCAAAAAAATTGAATATTGTGTTTTTGTGATTTTAGCTCAAAATCAGTGAAAAACACAATATTCACCTTTTTGTCACTAACCTCCTTCCATCGCTCCAAATCACATGTAATTAAAATGAATTTGTGATTTCTGCCCATATTCGAATATTGTCTAAAGAACGCACAAATTCACTTAATTTTAATGCCCTTTGGTTATAATGGAGGTATAAAAGAAAAAAGAAACAAGTGATAAACATTTATTAAATACAATTATGCTCCCTTAAATTTAAACAATTATTTAAATTTTCTAAAAAAATCAAACACAGCTTCAGACAATATTTTTGTATTGATGATTCCAAGCAGTGTGACAATAAATAATAAATATTAAGCACTCTAAACCCCACTTGAACATTTCGATAAAAACTTTAAAAACTATTTTCAACTGTAATCACCAAATATATTTAAATACTTTTTACAATAACCAGTATGATTCTTGAAAATACAGACACAAGTAAGTAAATTCATTTTTTAACATGGAGTTTATCGTCACAGTGCCTTTGAGAATTTACTATAGGAAACATTTCACAACATATATGAATTTAAAATCACAAATGATTATAAAAAAAAAGAAATTAAGAGATAGAAATCTTCATACCTCTTTATCTTTTGGAATTGTATGCAAAATTGCTTCTTTCGAAGAATTTTTGCAATTTGCAACGCAACAAAACACCACACTGCTGATTGAAATTGAGCAGAGATACTTGCAAAGTAACATTCAAAATATACCTGAAAATTTAAAATATACATTTTGCATCAGAAATCATAAACCATAAACTTACCGTAACGTACCCACTTAAAATTCTATACGGAAATTCCAGAGATCCTCTTTGGAGGTTATAACCAGCCAAAAACAAAACTCAAAACAGATCTATAAAATAATTTAAGTTTAATGGAATAGGTACAAATGCATTCATGCTTACCTAAAACGAAAAAATAAAACCACTCAAAAACGTTTTCATCATGTCAACGTCACTTACTTTTCCTCCTTAAGGAGGTAAAGTACAACTTTCCTCCCCAGGGAGGAAAAGTACAACTTTCCGCCCTAGGCAGGCAAAGTACAAGTTTCCTCTCTGCTGGGAAAAAATAGTTTACTACATTATTTGTTGTTTCTAATTTCAAAGCCTACCTTACTTATAAGAAACAGAACGATATGTATCTCTAACAAGTATGCATTTTTAGAGTTTCATTTCTTAGTTGTTCGTTACTATTAGTTATTGTTTAAGTGTGTTTGTTTATTAAGTATTCCTATTATTAGCTAAAAATACTGGTTATTTATTTCTACTGAGTTTTTTTCGAAACCTACATAAATACCTTCGGTGCGTGCAATAACATTATGTGGGCTTCGATGTTTAGTGTTGAACTACCGATTTCACTTTAACGCAGAAAACAAAAAAAAAAATGATAATTTTCAATAAAAGTAATGTCTGCTAAGTAATTTAGAGAGAAAATGTTTGTAAAATTTTATTTATTGCTACTAGATACAGTCCTTTGCAACAACAATTGTCACACTGAAATCGTACTTTTCAGTTTTCGCTATGTTAATTACGCAAAAATTGACAAAACTGTCTGAGTATCAACCAAATTTGCAAATAGTACCGCAGTTGAGCTGCTAAGAGCGAAAAAATTGAAATATGTAATTCAATGAAACAATATTTGAAAAAATTATGATTTTTATTTTTTTCTTTAATATGTTTACAAAAATTTGCATGCGGCCTCAGAATTGAATTTTAAGCAACTTTTTCAAATAACTTTTTTGGATATTATGTCATCTAACCTCACTTTTTGCAGATTCACGGCATACTTTTCAAATTTACCGCCATACTAGTGGTCACGTGACATGTGTCAAAATAAATTTTGGGGTTTCTAGACATGCATAACATATTCCCCCAAAAAAGTTTTAGCATATTTTAATAATAAAAAAAATTCCTATATGTTCAATATTTGCCGGTCACTGTATGAAGATGTTCTATTTAAAATAACGCAAAAAGTATCCGTTTTTCTACTTTTGGAACATTTTGTATAGTCTAAAATATTTTTAAGTTATGCAGCATTGAATTCTGCAAAACTTTTGTATAAAAGACTTTTTCCTAAAATCAAAAATAGAACTGTAATCGAAGACCCAGTCTTCGGTGAGACGGAACAAACGTGCGGTTGTTTCTTCAATTTCTAAGCCAAAAAGCTTTCTGGATCTTATAGTTGGCTATGAGAGTCCAAAATTGGTGCGAAAAATAATACATTGATTGATTAATCAATTTATTAATGACATTACTATATTACGCATATTTTTTTTTTTTTGCAGAAAAGAGATAAAAGCGAAAGTGTAAGGGCAAACATGGCACAGTATGATTTAGAACATAAATATTTAGACGTTTTGGTCAACGACTTTTCGATACCGTTTTGGAAGAGCAATTTGAGATTCGACGCCATAATAACAGATCGTACGTTCTGCTATCGTTGTTTAGTATTACAATCCAAACTTGTTATCATAATTTCAGCACCATATGGAATTCGAGAGGCCACGGAAAAAGTCGGGACGAACAAAGAAAATTGCACGATCAGCGAAGAGCATTTATCGACACACATTCCTGCTAAGATAGAATACGGATTGGCATCCCTGTATCACGATCTCTTATCGTTTTCTGCTAAGCATTTGAAAGTGGGCGGACGATTAGTTTGTTGGTTTCCGATATTTAGGTAAGCGACATTGTATTAACGACGCAGCAAATATCAGTCAGACGGATTTTTCATATCATATTTATTCGCTCAATTATACAAATACATACATATAAGTTGACCAAAAAGACTAAATCATCCTGTCGTTAATTAAATTTCAGAGAAGATTATAAAGAAGATGGACTGCCAAAAAATTCATCACTAATATTAGTGGCTAATAGTGAACAAATCCTTAATAAACATACGTCGAGACGATTGTTAACGTATGAGAAAATTTCCGAACCGCAAGAAGATAATTCAACGAATGAAAACAGTATTACAGACTTCAGGGCGAGGTATTACGATGTAAGGGAAGAAACTAGACAGGAGAGACGACTGCAGAAAGCTTTAGAGAGGGAACAGAATAGATTAGAAGCTTTAAGCCGCAGAAAATAATAAATATATCCACTAGAACAATTTGTTGTTTCAATTTATCCTTCCTAAAGGGTAAGTATAGTCCAACAAATTTCTCGTGACAGTAGTGAGTCATTGTGTGCACATTGTACTGGAGTGGGCGGAGCGTTTACAATTGCCGGTTTACAGTATAGTACAAAAGTATGTGACAAACTTTTTATTTCCCGGTTTTGCTAGTATCAACTTTCCTTTACACTTTATTCAGGCTTAGGACTGATAGAAAAATTCTGACGTGTTTAAATGTTGGAAGTTGTTTCCTTTGTCATATATTATTGTTAAAAATTTATTTCTGGAGGTTTTTAAATTTTGTTTATAGATTTAAATTAAAGGG
Source organism: Protaetia brevitarsis (assembly GCA_004143645.1). Lineage (NCBI taxonomy): Eukaryota > Metazoa > Arthropoda > Insecta > Coleoptera > Scarabaeidae > Protaetia > Protaetia brevitarsis. The sequence continues at coordinate 105,924 of RXPK01000874.1, read as the reverse complement.
TGTGCTGGGACTTCGTAGAATCGCTATGATAGCGAAGCGAAGATATTGTTCGTTATGGGATATTAGTACTCCGGTTAGCGTTCGTTATCTTGTTCGGCAAAGATCGGAATTCGCTTCATTATATCATTAAATTTTAGTAATTTTATGTTTATGTAGTTTGAGACATTTCGAAATGAATGCTGACAAATGTATTTCCACAGCTGTTTTTAGCATAAATATGGCATAAACTTTTATTTGGGATGTTACCTACAAATATATAAATTAAACAGATGGCAATACCTTAATGGAAATAAGCTGTGGGAAACACCCTGGTGGATATTACACTTAATTTTTTTTTACAGAGATCTTCGATAAGAAAGAGATATTTTACATAACCTAGAATAATATAAGCATTTCATATTTCAGGGAGTTAAAATGCAAAATTCGACAAGTCCACGGGAAGAAAGATTAAGATACATTAAAAAAAACTCATATAATACTCGATCAAACATACGAAATCTGTATTTTTTATATAATAAACGATTACTGATTTTAGAAGAACAGTGCATGGGACACTTGAAAGGATAATTAATATATAAGTAGACAATTTTGCTTTGTAACTGATATTGCAACTTGTTCTGTTTTGCTTCTAGGCACCTGATTTATGCTCTCGTGCTTATTTCTTCCGGTCTTGTTATCTTTACTTTGTAAAGTAGCTTAGCACAGTGAAAATCATTTTGCAACATATTCTACTCTACTTGCTTTAAAATATTTTTTTCTTCAATAATGAAAAAAAATTCCAAAATCTGATATTTCACACTGATTCTTTACAAAACCTTTATACAATATTTCTCTAGTACAGTATAGAATCCTTTAATAGCTAAATCTATAATAAATGAAGTTTTAGTAAATCTTTTCTACAAAAAAAGAGCAATTTAGGGCGGCTGAAAATAAATAAATTAACAAGTTATTGTGGTTCTTATATAATGTGCAAATATACGGTATATTAGGTAGTATCACTTATAAAAATAAATATTCATTCTTAGGAATAGCACGGATGATCAATTAAAATATAATAAACATCATTGTTTTCGGCTTTTTTTGTTTCTTAATTTTAAAATTCGTGAAAAACATTAAAAAGTACTGTATTAAAACCTGTAAACTATCTATATCTATCGTCATAAATATGTTCTTATAACAAAATATACATCTACAAATAAACTATAAACAATGAATATTTCGTAACTCATTAGATACGATGATGACTACTCAGTACTATACTCGATGAAATATTGAAATTGGACTCGTCGCATATGCGATTTTAGAACATTCGACCGCACGAATTTCGAACTTGTGATGTGTGATGTAGACTCGGTATAATGTTATCCTATAATGTGCTATAATGAGTATGCAGTGACCTATTTCCAGGACGATTCGATTTTCAAACAGGTTTTCTCAAGTTATAAGAAGTTAACTAGCGAGTGAAAACATAGTTAGCAGGCCACGTATACTTAGATTTAGGCAAAAGAAAATTGTGTTATGTAAAATATGGTTAGTATAAAAAATCACTCCTAAAAAATATACTTCTCGTTTCTTACAGTTTCCAGTGTCACAAAAATTTTGAAAAATCATATTATAATGAGTTTATGGATAGTCAAGTACAGTTTAAATTTCATAAAGATATCTTCAATAGGTACTGAATTTTTTTTTTTTACGTTAAGGATTGTCACCCCCATTTTTTCCTTACAATAGGGGTTAAGGATGTGAGATTGATTGTATGGCTATCTTAGACGAAGAACAATAAAAACAAGGTAATAATCCTTCATCAGATGCGAATGCCATTTTCATATGCTTAACGGCTAGACCCTTTACTTTTCGAATTATGGATAATTACACGTCATATTAAAAAGTGATTAAGATAATCCTATACTTATGTTTATAGATTTAAATTAAATTAATATATAACATAAAAATAGATACAAAATATTGTTTACCAGTTCGGAGTCAGAAGAAAATGCACATTGTGGTATGGCGCATTGCCTATGACCAATACAGTTCGCGGTGGTAAATTTGGTATTAACTTCTCTTGCAACCACTTAGTATAGTTTGAAAAATTCATTTCGGAATGATAATCCCCTGTGTTGCTGCACGATTCAAACATTATAGTTGAATTAGGAATAAAACCGTTCTTGTTACCAGCGTCACTATTATTATCCTCTCTCTTTTCCTATGGTTCCTTAATCCCCCAGTGGAATTATTGTCGTTCCAACTACAGGCTGTCGTATGTGAGGCATGGAGGTACGTTTCATCCATATAAACGATAGGTTTCCCCGTTGTCGAAACCTCCTGATATCTCGTAAATCATTCTTTCTCTGCAACCTAATGTCATGACGCTCTATCAATACCTTTCTGTTGGATTGCATTGTTTTCCACCGAAAACCAATACCCTGAATAATTTTACGTAAACTCTCCAGATTTCCATTAAAGCCGCTGACTTCTTTGAACTTGGGTAAAATACGTTCCAATGTGGCACAGTCCCCTCCATTTCATGGAAATTTAAAATTACACGTTTCAGGATCCCCTTATCGGTGTCGTCAATCCCAGTTATTCGCTATTTTTATTGCACGCAATAAAAAAATTGCGAACTGTAAAGCGGCCTTTACCGCTATTCACTCAATATTTATATGTACATATATGTATTATAGGTTTTTACATAGGTATTTCTTAACCAAAATCGATATAAAAACTAGGAAAACTAATCAGCGAAACTTACATTGTGTGGGGTTGTGTAATAACCCCACACAATGGAATAAAATTGTCTCCACCTGGGCTTCACAAAAACAATATTTCTATGTAGATCTTAGAGAATTCTATTTGTTTTTTATTTTTTATTTACTTAAGCGGATGCGATGTTTGTACATATAATCGTTAATTCTAGTTTTTTTTTACCGCGTACGCATGTCATTTATTTGTCTTCTTATTATGTTTGTTAGTTCATTTTTACATTTTTTCACGGTAAAAAAACATCTATGAAACATAGACAGTGCCAAAAAATAAACATGAACTGTTTCTTACAATAAAATGTTTGCTGAATTTAGAATATCAAATAAATATAATCTTTATGTATTTGTCTTTGTTCCTTGTATTATTGTCACTACCCAAATTCATATGAATAACAACACCATACACAAATTATTGTTAGTTTTTCAGTTACAAGTTATCACCAAAGTTTACTACTAGAATAAAATACAACATATATTGCAATAGTTTAGTGCCAATTATTATAATAATATCAATGTGATTTTAATAATAAGAGAAGCTATTCAAATCTATTTGACATGCATAAACTTACTAAATTCTTCAATTTAATATAGTCACATAAAAATAATGTTTTTTTTTATTACATAAGCACTGAAGTTACAACTACAAAATGCAACAAATTAATAAATTATCAAAAAAAATTAAAAATCAATTTACTCATTTAAATTATCATTACCTCCATTCCTCACCGGTATTGTAAAAAAATAATTAATTTGATCATTGCCAAAAAAAATTAACCCCTTTTGCGCCACGTGTCTCCCAAAGTCATCAAGACGATCTAAATACCTTTATACGACAAAATGTGCCGACTCTAGAGCATGCGACTCCGATCCAAACTGACGCGACGCACGATACTCTCTTTACACAACATATTTCGAAACAGAAGCAGGTTGTAGCTGCTAACGTAAAGAAGCAGTTTTATACATCACTACATTTTTTATACACTGCTTTACTGTTATATATACTGCTACGAATATACATGTATGTGTTATGTTTTGAGTATTTGAGGTTTGTAAGTTGGTACACATGCATAGCTAACATAACATAGAAGAGCTAGCGTAGACGCGCGAATGTGAGCAACGACATACGAGTTAGTACTTGTGTAATGGTATTGTACCCTCTCCCAATATAATGTAAAGAACCCTTTTGTGTTTTATTACCTAATACACAACAAGTGTGTATGTTTCACAACATTCGCACTTGTCTACTATATGAGGAAACTGCTACAAAAAGTAGCAGCTTCTTTTTGATATTCAATAGCTGCTACAAAATAGCAGTTTGCTTTGTAACAACCCATCACTGCTTGATACTATGATTTAGTACCAAAGTTGTTGAAAGGCCGTAGCCGGGTAAGTATGGGAGCCCCAGATGATTTTTGGCTGAAAATTGGGGCATCTATTGGATCCCCTGGAAGTGGCCTACAGCTCTGAATGTTGAACGGTCTTCAAGTAGAAAAATAAAAAAAAAAGTTGTATTTATATTATATTTCGCGATTGGGTTGTCCGATCTGAACGTAAAAAAATAAATATGCAGTTTTGAGGCTATTAGAAAACAAATAATTCGATTTCCATCGATCAATTTTTTTGGCAAAGTAGTGGTGCGATCGCCAAAATTTTTGCAAATCTTCAACCACCTCGATTTTTTTTTCCTAGACGATCCAAGCGGTACGCTATAGCGAAAAAAAAAAAGAATTGAATTTGTAGTCTTTCTTGGGAAAAAGTCAAAGGGGTCATTTCTATACTTTATAATTGTGAATTATTAATTAGTAATTAATTGGTTTATAATACATATTTGGTAAATAGTTTTTATAAATATTATTGCCCGTTTAATCGGTTTAATCTATGGCTATTGCTTCTATTGTGTGTTCAATCATTTGTAGTATCTGTAATCAGCTCATTATCTAGTTATTACTATTATTTTCGTGTGGTTTAGAGATACATATATTGTAGGCTTTTAACCAGAGGAAGTAGAATCATAATAAGAGAAATTGGTTCGACCTCTCATTGGTTATTGTAATTACATGGTAAATTAGTCCATTGTGCTGAAGTGAAAACGTTGTATGCGTTTCGAAAACTACTAATGCACGATTATAAAAAATTTCATTTCTGTCAAAAAGAAGAAAATTTAACATTCTACTAAAACACAGATGTCGCTACTAGTAGCTAGCTTTATAGAATATTCGGAATTAGATATACATAATTTAGTACAAAAACATAATTAAATAATTTCCCTTTCACAAGAAACTCTTACACAATCTGATTTCTTTGTCAGTGACCATCTTTTTCGTTTGCGCGACATTCTTAGAAAAATTATTCAAACCTTAATTTTTTTGTAAGTTTTTTAACAAAAATATCTTATATAAGAACATATCACTTTATTTTAAAGCTTTTTCAAGTTAAAAATTCGTAAAAATATCAATTGTAACAGGTGACATTAAAATTATTTATAAATATTTTCTTTGTTTAATAAACGACAAAATTATATTAGTCTTTTGTTTTCATTCAAATTTTTAATATATCTTTTTGTTATATAAAAAAATGTGTTATAATATAAGTTGATTTGATTATTTAGTTAAATAAGAAAACGTTATTAAAATGTTGCGTAGGCTTTCACGGTCGGAATCTACTGTAAAAAGTTTTTCCGAGCTGTTGAGCCGTGGTCTTGTGGAAATTATTTGGTTACAAACGTTATTAAAATTTGCAATTAAATAAATGGAATTCTTAAAAAATATTATTTGATCCAATAGTTACAAAATTAAGTAATATACTTTTGTGGAACATTGTATATGTCGGTCTTATCACTAACTGTGTTTCTATGTTTATAAATTTGAATTATTTCGAATACATTACTTGTTTTTCAATTTTGTTCTTTGTTTAAAATAGTTATATTGTTAAAATCCATTTTGAGTTATTTCATGTTATTTTTTTTCTTGAAAATAAAAAAGATTTTTGTTATATTTATTCTATTTACTAAATATTGCATGGTTTCACCAACATATACACCGCATTTTGTTGTTATTTGCTGGGCGATTTAGAAATTATATGGTTTGAAAATGTAATTTGTTTATTCGAATAAAAGGTTTTACATAAGGAATTTTTATATTATATTCTGTAATTGTTTGATTATTATTAATTTTTTTTGTTGATTTGTTATAAAAGAATAAAAGTTCTTTGTTTGAATATTTTATTCATAAAAAAGAATTTGGATAATTATTTCGATTTAATATATCTTTTACTTTATTAATAGTATCAGATCGAAAAACTAGACTTTTGTTAGTGTAATTTTTTCTGAAAAAATTATATTTTAACCATACAATTTTAAAAATTACCTAAACATAAAACTATGTATAACTTAATTTTGTAACTAGATACAATTTTTTTTTTTTTGAAATCTGTTTAATTACAAAATTTAATTATTTTTCATATTTGACTAAATAATCAAATCATCATATGTTAAAACGCAATCTTTATATAAAACAAATAAAGATGTATTAAAATTTACTTTAAAACAAAACAATAATGATTTTGCCATTTATTAAACAAAAATACCAGAGCCATTTTACACGTACTAGAATTTTTACATAAATCTTACTAAAATTTATCTCGAAAATTCTGGTGAGAATTTTCCTAACAATTTTGTCCCGACACTTTCAAGTCGTTTTACACAGGAATAAGGTTAGTTCCATTTGCACTTCTAAGTTGTAACCTAAATCTAAACAATTATGATCCATATTTTGTTGGTTTATCGGTTAACTGCCATTTGTTTAGGATTTCTATGATAATTATAAACAAATATCGTGAATATTCCGGTTAACATTTATTCCTGTGTAAAATGACTTGAAGTATCGCGACAAAATTTCTTAGAAAAATTCTCACCAAAATTTTCGAGATAATTTTTGGTATGATTTATGTGAAAATTCTCGTACGTGTAAAACGGCTCTTTTAAATAGTTTTAATGTCATCTTTCACAATTCGTATTTTTACCCATAATTTATAACTTGAAAAAGCTTTACAAACTTTAACTATTTCTATATTTTTAAATCTAAAGACCAAAAAACCAAGAATATTATCAAAAAAGAAAGACAAGAAGAAGATTTTAAAATTTTAAATTCTTTTCTTGGATTGTTCCATTTAAAATAGTAAACTTGATATCTACTTCCGATACAACCGGAAGTCCGATATAATTAAAAATATTTTTCTGATACATCGGTTAATACAGATGTCATATAAATAAAATTTATAAATAAATTTGTAAAGGCGCTATGAAAGCCTGCCCCGCTATTGCAGGAACCTATATCACGCAATACGCAACTCCATGATAAGAATACATTTTTATGGCTATACAAATTAAAATATAATGAAATGAAAAAAATTATACATAAACTGAAAGTAATTATACGAAAAGAAGATAAGGTACCATAAAAAAATAAATACATGAACAGCTGGCTCAATTGGACTAGTTATTTATTTAATTCTAAAAAAAAAGAAGATATTTTATGGGTAAGTAAAGAATAAACGTCGTTTGAAATAAAGTTATTTGTAAATAAAATTATTTATTAAACGAACATTTATTTGTAAACAATTTTGTCTTATTATAAAAAGAGCCCGGACGGGAACATTCGCACCAATAGCAAAAAAATGCTTTATTACAATAGATAAACAACCCGATAAGCGTTGCTAGTTGCCATAAATAAATACTAATTACATGGATTGTAAGAACTATTTTGTAGCAACGGTAATTTTAATAAAACAATATACAACAAACAACATTGTATAAATATATGAACAATATTTTAATAATATATCAAGAAGCATTATAATTTATAATAATAAAATATCTGATTTACAATTTACTACTACATTACAAGAGGGCGCTCGGATGCTAACGTCTGATTGGTTGCCTGCTATTGAATTTCAGTCAACTCGATTTTAAATGTTCCCTATTAACTTGCCGATAATTTCGCCGATATTCTCGCCTGGAAGTGAGTTTTAACAACGCCGAATTATGGGAATCCGAGACCGGCGATTGTGTGTCGCAAAATCACCAGTCGATCCGTGGTAAGTACTAACAATACGTACATGAACTTCTAAAAATCCTCTTCCTTCGACGTCGGTCGGCGACACGCGATCCTCACCCGTTGAAAAATTAAAGATCGGCTGCCTCCGTCCGTGTTCGATAATGCGAAGCACGCGATTAAAACACAGGCGAACGTCGTCATTTCAGATGTGACAGGTGGCTGCACTGGCACGCTACGGAAAACATGGCCGCTGTCGGCGTTCGAGCGAAAGTTTGATGGTCGTGCAGGCTGAGGTTGCGATTGCGAAATTAGCCGTGGAACCGTTTTAGAAATCCAGTTATCGTTGTGTTCGGATTGGATTGTGTGTGAACCGGAGTTAGAGTTGTGCGTGGCGGGACGTTTCACTCGCATTCGATCGGGATCCCTTTTCCGCCGAAGAAACAACACACACCAGCAGATTAAGTACGGGTGTCTAAATGAGACAGTTTCGTGTTTGTCAACAGCCGTCGAACGGTTCCGCGGTGCGTTCGGACGTCGGTGAGGCGACGGTGTGTCGGTTTTCATTCATAAAATTCCGTCCGAGAAGTGTGCGCGAATTTAAAGGTTAGGTCGCGAACGACATACCCAGAAAACAACCTGTTAATGAGTACAGTGAACTGGCCGAACTGTAATGTTTACATCTAGCGACTCTGTGCCGATGTTCTAAACTCGTGATAGGCAAATGGAAAAGAACATTTTTAAAGCTTCGCGAAGATGCACATGGACATAAGTGAATTGCGAGCGAAATTAAGATCGTACGTCGACGTCTAACGAAATTTTTTACCATGCATTAAAAAGATTCATCGCGAAAATACAACATTCCCAACATGCTCGTATACAGTGCGATACAATAGTTAGCTGACGTACTTTGAGTGGCCGCGATGTAATGTACGGGAGTTAGTCTCGACACGCTGGAGCGAGGTAGCTCTGGCCCGGGGGGTTGTCTTGAGGGTGGAGGGACAGCACCCTCCCAACCCCCGGGACTTTCTCCCCTTCATCCAGAAGTGATCACGCCGAAACGCCAGGCCGTAGTTGACAGGTGCGTTGTGTGTTCCCTTCAAAAAAACCAGATTTATTTACTTTAAACGTGCGCTACGAAAAAGCGAGGGGATGATTACCTCTACCTACTGTGTTCTTCTTATCTGAACACATCGGTGTATGATACAAAAAAAAAAAAAGTGGTAGACCGAGGAAGACCGGTTATTATATTGAGAATGTACAGTGTCGTCTAAAAGGAATAAGATACAATAATGTGTATTCACTGAGAAAAATAGATATTATTGTTATTCCAAATATAGTAATAATTGTATTAACCCAGGGGCAAAATATATTATTTAACAACCATTATGTTTCCATGTATTATGTGGCTTAATAAAAGTTATATCAGTAAATAATTATAAAGTTTGCCGTCACTTTTTTTATTATCTATTTTTCTCAGAGTTGCTTTTTTGTGTTTGTAAATTATATTGATGATTATTAATTATTGACAATAAACTTTCTAATTTGATATAAAATCTCTTTGATTGAAAATAATATAAAGCATTCTTGAATATTCTTTCTAACTTTTCATACGGGGAAAACGCCTTCTCTTACGTACACTTTTCTTCAAAACTAATGACGTTTCTGATTTTCTTTATACATGTTTATGAAAGTTTCGTTCAAAATATTAGCATGTAATTGGTTTTTGTTAACTTTCAGTCGCGGAACTTAAATCTAAAATAATTTTTAATAAATGTTCTCATTTTAATTCAATCCTGTGTATTTATAAAGTTTCGAGATCCCTTTTTTTTAAACGCCTCAAAAGTAAAATTAATAAAATATAGTGTCCCACCGGTATGAGTCATTAGATTTTTTCAAAATTTTAGTAGGAATTCTATTTTGAAACTTGCAAAGTTGTGATGGTCCACTATAATCTATTTAAAATACAAATATTTTCAAGTTTTATCACTTCGATATCAGCGTGTTCATATCAACCTTCTTATTTTGAATAGAATGGTGCAATTTTTAGCGATCTAATGAAATTATCGTATCATATGCTAGTTCTTATTAGACTTTCCTATCCCTAAACGCAACCTTTTTTTGAGATATTTGCAATTTTCTTGAATTTTTGACGTTGCACTCTTTCGAATAAAATTAAATAATTCATGAGGTATGTATATTTAGCGGTTCTACTAATGTGGATGCAAGCACAAAGGCGTAGGTATTCAATCATCTGGTTTATTTATGAGGAAATTTACTTTTTAATAAAATATCCGGAATATTTTAGCTATTTTATAAACACATTAATTCATTTGTAAGCTATTCAAGATATATTAGCTAGTTTATAAAATAGAAATATTGTAGATGGCATGCATACTAGTAAAATGTGGCTACTTGTATAGAAAACTTTCCATAGTCACATAAAATAAACGTCATATTAGCTACTTTATAAACTTCCATTCCCTTGCGTTTGTTGAGGTTATGTTTATCTATATACATGCTCTTACAAGTGTTTATTATTGATATGTTTGAGCTCATATATACCAAAATAGCTGGCTTCGAATAAAATAAATTATTTGTGTTCTAATAAGAAAAGATATGTAAATGATTTGATGGAGGTGAATTCTATCTACACAGATATTATTCAAGATAAACATAAAGCTACTTTCAATAATAAAAAAAAAAAACTACCCAAACTATACACTAATGAAACTAGGAATTCTAAACTATTTAGTATTGAAGAATACAATAATCTTATAATAAAACTGAAAAAGAAATCAAGAAAAAGCCACCAAATAGTGCTGATAAATCAAAGTATTACATTATTAGACAATGCGATATACAGAGAGTTGAATCAGCATATAATTTTATTAATGTGGTGGCAAATGCATGTCAATGGGATATACCTGCAACACCAAATGCCACAATTCAACAAGTTGTTTAAATAAGTAATAGGCTATTACTTATTACTAGAGACCGGATTATATGCAAAGAAAAACTGAATGTATAATAAATAAGAGCAGAATTTAAACATTAACTTTATTGCACAAAATTTTTTCACAACATATTTCTAAAACAATTTATAATTAAAAGTTTTTCAAAATTGTGTAAAAGAAAGTTTTGTCTTCTATCAGAATACATATGCTCCGAAATAGAAAAGCTTCTTTCAACATCCACAGATGTAATTGATGTATTTTTTCACTATGCAATACATTCTAAACTAAAATTAAAATTGAAATCGTTTACTGTTTCACCTCCCAAAATTTCTTAACTTCTTTAGTTATACCCGCATTTTTATTTATCACTTTTTTAATTTATCGTATATAGAATTACCTATTGTACCCTTAACCTTCTTACATAGCATATCAAATTCGTCTACTATTTCGACTGATTCCGAGATCGACATCCCTTGAAGAATTCCTATTAACAAATGGGCAATATAACGGCCACACTTATCCGTACTTTCAGCTACCATGATATAAATCAAATTATTCCCTACTAATTGTTGAATTTCTGCTATTGTTTGCTGGTAAACAAGATGTGACATAATTTTTTCATAAGGTACTTTCGTCAGGTATATTATGTTTGCAATATTTTTGCAGAAATGATTTCAAATTAACATTGTTTAATCTTGCTAATGGTATGTTAGACGAAATTAATGCGTTACACAGATCCGTATTATATTCTTCTTGTTCTGAGTTTCGTGAAGTTGATGCTACACTTTGACGTATAGATTGCTGCACACATGCGGATCGCTTTAGTTTTTCACATTTTCCAATATGTGTTGGAATTTTAGCGTGTTGATAATCGGGTATTTTCTCTCAGAAGACACATACAACAACAATTGTCATTTTATATCAAAAGTTAAAGAATTTAAAAACAATTGTAAAGCTTTTAGTAAAATTAAACTTACCAGTTCACTGCAGGCTCGACAAAATATTTTGTCGCCATCCTTTACCAGTTCAGGATATGGCTTAATCCATAAGGAAATTTTGTTCGCTATACTCATTGTATGTACGCATAGTATTTAAAAACGTAACACAATTACATGCTGTTTCGCTCAAAGATATTCAATGAATGAATAGTTTATTTGGGAATTAATAATAATAAAACATATTTACCACATCCCTTCTTGGGAAAAAGTATTAGAGAAACCAATATAAAAGATCTATCGTTCTGAGAATTGTCGGTTGTCGATATACAATAGGAATTACTAGGAATTTTTACTAATAGAAAGGATAAGAAAAAGCTTAAATAAGCAATATATGCAACTTTTGTAAAAATATGCTTAGAAATGCCTAAATATGCAATATATGCAATCACTAATTAGCGCTAATTAACTTCAATTAGTGTAATACGTCTGCATATAGATTAAAGATATGCAAAAAATTAAATATATGCACTTTGCATATAGTCCGGTCTCTACTTATTACAGTTATTACTAATAGCAAATTGTTTAGAACGGAGGTTTGCACTACACAGTAAAAAATGGGCCTATATTGTACATATGTGCTAGTGATTGGATACTAATAAACTGTTTATTTTGCGTAATACTTAGTAAAAACATATTTAGTGTATAAATTCGCTAAACTTTCTGATTAGTTCATAAAATATCTAATGTATCTGTTAATATGTTTACAAATTATTCTGATTTTCATGTTATGCGCCGGGTTCATAGAAGTAGCTAAAATTTGTTATTATATCTAACCAATTCATAGTAAACAAATTAGCCAATATTATAACATAGTTTATAACTAACCAACACCTCTGCTATTTATTAAAAAGTCAATTCTCGCATAAATAAACCAGCTAATTGGTTATTCTGTAAACCAGCTGGATAGTATACAAACTAGCGGAGTTTACGCTTACATTGGACAAAAACAAAATGTGTTTAGTTCAAATATGTATTTTTTTTTAAAATTTTTAGTCAAATAAGATTCTGTGATTTTTAAAATTACTATCAGTTTATTTTAAAGCTAAATTAAATGAATCTGTAATTCTAAAACACTTTATAGTAAATAATATTAAGATCATCATCAAATACGAAATCGATTTAACAATAATTTTTACTTTATTTTAAATACACTTACGTATGAGTTTAAACAATTATATTGTCAATTTTGAAAAAAATAGTCTGTAGATTTGACAGCTTCTTGGTACCATGAAGAAGCTAAGAGTATGGAAAGCATAACGTCCTTTTGGAAATTTGGACAACAAAATGCGGAATAATTACCATTAGAGACGATTATTGAAGATTCCTTTGCAATTAGACTCGCCTTTTCCATGGTTCCTTTGATGCAGTGTTTTAGAGATATTTGGTTGTCTCAAGATAAAAAACTCACCCAGTATATTAAGTTTCGATTTCTGAATAAATAAAAATATTCAGATTGATAATAGATTTTTTTTTGTGTGGCTTGTGTTTGTTCGTATGTTGGACAAATTCTTTTTTTTTTTTTTTTTTTATTTTTAATAAATATAGTTTTAGATTTTTGTCTCATTAATATTGCATTAATACCAACAGAAATTTGTTTTTCTATACCTTAATTAATTTACACTGTGTATGTAGATATAGTTACGTATAATAACTCGGTATTAATCTTGAAATTCACTCCTCATACATATCCAAGAATGTTTCCTAATCTCATTGTGTCTACAGTCGTGCCTTGCCACATTATATTATTACCTAAGCAGATTCGTAGAAACCAAAGGGGAAAAAAGTACAATAGGCGTTTATTTTATCCTTGTTTTAAGAGAGCGTTGCGTAGTTTTGCATTGAAGGATTTAAAAAGTTGTTAAAATGTGAACGTGACGCAATCGGTGAATGCTCTAGTCTCTGTATAGTCTCTCAAATGACGAAAGCTTAACGAAACATAATCGTTTGCATATACTCTAAGAAAACTTGCACTCCAAAGCATCAATCGGGAATTAACGATGATAAATTACATAGCAATATGGCGCATGCCCACAAACGATATTTGTTGAAAATAATATTTTACTGATCATTAAATTAATATACAAGATGTTTCACTAGGATGGAATTCTTCCACTACTCGTAAACGTAAACAAATAGGAAAAAGAGTTTTTATAAATTGTTGTAGGATTATGATTTCTCTATATAGCGTGAAATTATCGGTATTTCTGCATGGGTTTTCGCAATATCGGTGCAGCTTTCAATTTTGTTTTCTTAAATACAACCTTAGATCATATATATTACATGAATAGCGCTATACCATAAGATACTTATTTGGATGAACTATTTGGATGCTAGAAACTAGTGATGTTTTTGAATATTCGCATTCCCAATAAATATGCGAATATTGCGAATATCGAATTTATTTAGGAAAAGAAAAAAACTAATATTCAAATTCATTGAAATCCTAAAACAACCTTTTGAGCATAAATTTGCAGTTTACATTATAATTTCAACATCAATTAACCTCCAAACTAAACCTTGATTTGATAAGTTAAGGACGAGAAAAGTCGAAACGATTCGGTTGTACTTGGCTAGTTTTGCTGCGGTGATGGAGAAATTTAATTCTCTGCCTGTGCTTAATGCAAGTATTCGTATAGTTGTGCATTGAGAGCTAATAGATGACGCTAGTAAAGTTAAAAAGTTAATATTCGCATTCGCGAATGTCTAGTGCACATATTCGCATTCGCGAATGTGTAAAATGACGTATTCGTTACATCACTACTAGAAACGCATGCACAACATCCCCAAAAATTAAGCGTTTGGGTTGGTATTTTTGCACACTAAAAAATTTAGGTAATCTTTCTTGGTGAAAATCACTTTCTTGATAATTTGCCGCACTGAATTGGAGTAAATGTACAACTTAAGGAAAATGTCGAAGTGTTAGAAATTTTTACAGTTTTAGGAGTACAAAATTGCCCCCAAATCGTACAGGAATTTTACCAACATTTTTTTAGTGTGCAGGCACCCTATTATTGGTCCTTTTTTCATTCATCATTCCTAGAGACTCTAGCTTAGACGAATCAGGGCACACAAATATTCGTACTTGTGGGTTCTCAGCTCACAAGCCAGACTCGGCGCAAAACTGTAGTTTCTGGCCTAGTGATACAAATAATTAGAGACCGGATTATATGCAAAGAAAAACTGGAATATATGCGCATATATATGCATCGATTTTTGGGAAAATATGCATAAACTTGGGGCATATATGCAAAAAATTGCGACAATATGCAAAATTTTTACATAAAATAAATAAGATCAGAAATTTAAACATTAACTTTATTGCACAACAATTTTTCACAACATATTTCTAAAACAATTTATAATTAAATGTTTTTCAAAATTGTGTAAAAGAAGGTTTTGTCTTCTATCAGAATACATATGTTTCGAAATAGAAAAGCTTCTTTCAACATCCACAGATACCGCATTTTTATTTATCACTTTTTTAAATTTATCGTATATAGGATTACCTATTGTACCCTTAACCTTCTTACATAGCATATCAAATTCGTCTACTATTTCGACTGATTCCGAAAGCGACATCCCTTGCGTTTCTAGTTTACGAATGGAACTTGAAACAAAGCTATAATTTGACTTAATATACAAAAGGTTTTGTAGCAATTCTGTTGATGTTAGTATCTTTTTACAGTTTTCTAGAGAAATGCAGTCAGCAGTGATTTCAAGAATTACATTTTTTATTCCTTCAAAATTATCGACGAAAAAAATTGCAGCCTCTAACCATGTACCCCATCTCGTAATAATCGGTTCAGGAGGCAACTTAACACCAGGAAGTCGTTCCTTATAAAATTGGATTCGTAAAGGTGCTTTTAAAAATACTTTTTTGGCATTGCTAATTAAATCATTAATCAAGGGAATTGATTCCTAATGTCTTCGACTACACGATTGAACCCATGAGCTAAACAAGTGGTATGAATAATGTTACTATAAAAAAAATTAAAATTTTGCGCGGCTTTTATCATGTATGGTGCAGCGTCGGACAACATTAGTAAATTTTCTTCACAAGGTATAATTCCAGGTAAAAAGAAATTTGATAAACCTTCTTGAACGAATTGGGCAATTGTCACATTATTGTTTTTGAAGTTCTTTACAATAAATTAAATATGATTTTCCTACAATATCTTCATGAAGAATTCCTATTAACAAATGGGCAATAAAACGGCCACACTTATCCGTACTTTCATCTACCATGATTAAATAAAATTATTCCCTACCAACTGTTAATATTTTGTTATTGTTTGCTGTAATAAGATGTTGACATAATTTTTTCGTAAGGTACTTTCGTCAGGTATATTATGTTTGCAATATTTTTGCAGAAATGATTTCAAATTTACATTGTTTAATCTTGCTAAATGGTATGTTGGACGAACTTAATGCGTTACACAGATCCGTATTATATTCTTCTTGTTCTGAGTTTCGTGAAGTTGATGCTACACATTGACGTATAGATTGCTGCACACATGCGGATCGCTTTAGTTTTTCACATTTTCCGATATGTGGTGGAGTTTTAGCGTGTTGATCAATCAGGTATTTTCTCTCAGAGACACCTACAACAACAATTGTCATTTTTATATCAAAAGTTAAAGAATTTAAAACAATTGTAAAGCTTTTAGTAAAATTAAACTTACCAGTTTACTGCAGGTTCGACAAAATATTTTGTCGCCATCCTTTACGAGTTCAGGATATGGCTTAATCCATAAAGAAATTTTGTTCGCTATACTCATTGTATGTACGCACAGTATTTAGAAACGTATAAGAAGAATATAATTTTGAAGGAATAAAAAATGTAATACTTGAAATCACTGCTGACTGCATTGCTCTAGAAAACTGTAAAAAGATAGTAAGCAACATCAACAGAATTGCTTCAAAACCTTTTGTATATTAAGTCAAATTATAGCTTGTTTCAAGTTCCATCGTAAACTAGAAACGCAAGTATGTCGCTCTCGAATCAGTCGAAATAGTAGACGAATTTGATATGCTATGTAAGAAGTTTAAGGGTGCAATAGGTAATTCTATATACGATAAATTTAAAAAAGTGATAAATAAAAGTTAAGAAAATTTTGGAAGGTGGAACAGTAAACGATTTCGACTTTAATTTTAGTTTAGAATGTATTGCAAAGTTAAAAAATGCACCAACCACATTTGTGGATGTTGAAAGAAGCTTTTCTATTTCGAAACATATGTATTCTGATAGAAGACAAAACTTTCTTTTACACAATTTTGAAAGACATTTAATTATAAATTCTTTAGAAATATTTTGTGAAAAAATTTTGTGCAATAAAGTTAATGTTTAAATTTCTGCTCTTATTTATTTTATATAAAAATTTTGCATATTGTCGCAATTTTTTTGCATATATGCTCCAGGTTTATGCATATTTTCTCAAAAATCGATGCATATATTTGCGCATATATTCCAGTTTTTCTTTGCATATAATCCGGTCTCTACTTATCACATAAAAGAAGTGTAGTAATTGCTTTAATAGATAGAGGCATTAGTTTAACCAGTCCACAAAATAGACAACCATATACTTAGTCATATTGGAACAGTTTCATATAACCAAATATTGTCATATGAAAATTATTCAATTTTTGCCTTATAGATTCATAAACTGTAATTCTAATATTAAACATTAGTGGAAATCGTCCGTGACGCGTTTAACAAGATGAAAGATGAATAATCCATTCTCACTTTTGACGCTGCCTGTACAATTGTTATCGCATGCGAATTCGCAGTACCCGTACCCAATACGGCTATTATAAGCGAGTAATGTTTACATTCTATCGCGATAGATTATTTTTAATTATTATAAACTATTTTTTCGTCACTGTACACCAGTAGATTTCGATTTCAACATATCTCGACTCGACATCGTCGACTGTCCTACTACGTACATATATGTGTATAAAACAACGCGTGTATAACCTTCGTTTCTGTATAGAATCCCGGTAAGCAACAACATAATATTAAAAAGGACGTTACGCAGTAGTAGTAAGTAGTATATTATTAATACACGTTAGGTATGTACGTATAATACTTACACATACAACATATTTGGGTAAATAAAGTGACGAAAGAATCGCTTAATTTAAACTGAGTTATCACACGGTTCTCGATGCATAAAAAAGAATCACGTCCACAGTATTTAAATAGTGATGAATTTATATTGAAATATTCATGTTTTTTTTTAACAACAAACGCCGCGCTGTAGGATTTATTGATAACGCTTGGGCTGGTTGCTTCAAGGTTCATTCGACGAATTTAAATTGACGGATTCATATCGCTTCGACAACCTACCCATTTACTGGCATCAGAAGTTTTCACATTCCAGTTGAATATACAAAGTGTTTTTGTCGTACAAGATATAAAATGTAGCTCCATGATCATCTTGGAAATCAGATGTAGCTCCGTATACACTTGATGCACTCGTTCTCGTAGTAAGGCTTCCTCCGTTCTTCTTAAGATCTTCTTTGCGGCATCCGTTGTTATGTGATGTTTCAACTTTACGAAGTTAGGTGTAATCTTCTTGTCTCGACATCGACGTAGAAATGCCAAAGTTGACAATAACTTGTTCTTCTTGGTGCGTAGAGAATCTAGTCGTCTAGTAGATAAGTACAATTCCTCCCCGTACAGGCTTGTGATAACACTGCGTAGGCTTTCACGGCCGGTGTAACTATAACTAACAGCTTCTTGCGGGTAAAAATACATAAAGAAGGAGTGCCATTAAGACCGATTGTTAGCAACATTGGATCACCGACCTACGATTTGTCGAAATATTTAGCTAACCTACTAAAGCCATACACCGGACAAACTGCAACGTATGTGAAGAATTCGAACATTTCGTGGATATTCTGTTTACGCTAAAGACTGAACCTACAATATTTTAGTAAGTTTCGACATTATATCGCTATTCACCTAACATACCCACGGAGGACGCACTGGCCTTACTTCTAGAACTTGGACTACAAGAAGACGTCATTGAATTATTGAAACTGTGCTTATCCACGACATACTTTTTGTATGAAGGAAAATACTACGAGCAGAAGAACGGAACAGCAATGGGAAGCCCTTTATCACCAGTAATAGCCAACTTGTTTATGGAAGCATTTGAAGAAGAAGCCCTAAGTTCCAGCGATATGAACCCAAGTGTTGGCTGCGATAAGTCGACGATACTTTTGTAATATGGCAACACGGAGAAGAAAAACTACAACAGTTCTTGGAACACATAAACTCGCAGCACCCAGCCATAAGTTTACCATGGAGAAAGAACAAAATGGAAATCTCCCTTTCCTGGATGTTATGGTTAAGAAAACAAAGAAGGAATGCTACAGCACGCAGTATTTAGAAAGAAGACGCACACCGATAGATATCTGCATGCAAGAATCTCACCATCATCCCGATGCAGAAGAAGACATTAATACAAACATTGCTATCCAGAGCGAAATCATCAGTGACGAACACATCTTACCAGTGAAAAGATACATTTGGAGAAAGCACCTAAAGAAGAATGGTTACTGACATCGACATAAGGAGAGCCACTAAGAAGAAGACGACACTGGAGACAACTACAGAACCACGAGAGGGATGGCGTGTTTACCTTACATAGCAGAGTCACCGAAAAAGTAGGCCGAATTTTGAAGAAACGTAACGTACAAGTACCGCTTCGGGACTGCAACGTCGATCCAGCAGTATCTACCGACCGCAAAGGATAAGATACCCAAGGGGCGCACAGAAGGTATCTACAAGATAACATGCCAATGCGGACAGTGCTACGTCGGACAAACAGGAAGAGCCATCGACATAAGAATAAAAGAAGCATGAGAGGGACGCAAGATTAAGAAGGACCGATCAATCAGCGGTGGCAGAACACATGCACGACACCGGACACAAATGGATTTCAAGAATGTAAAATTAATAACTACCACCAAGAACTACGGAAAAAGACTCATCAGGGAAGCCATAGAAATAGAGAAGAATAAAACCGTTAACAGAGAGAAGGTACCACCTTAGCAACACATGGAAGAGCCTACTACGAAACGTCACGGTCAATGAGCGGAAACTACACGTTGGATGCACCAGGGCGTATATAAGAAGAATGTCGACCATGGAGAATCAGTTCAGTTATCCTGAAGAAGCTTCAGTATGAACAGCGAAACGTCGAGCGAAAGTTTTGCACACGCGCGAAACCGCAGAAGGTGTTAGTTATATCATAAAGTGTCAAATGTATTACTCCAAGAAACAAGGGATGGGTCGCATTATGTTTGTGAATAGTGATAGCATCGATAGGTTTAATTAATCGTCCCGTCTACTGCGACCACTATAGAATCTATTGTATAGAGTTGAAATTATTTTATGGTTTATCCAATGAGTTCAGGCCTTTATGTAGATCAGTATCTGGCTGAATGAGATCGTTTTCAGGTTTTCTAAGGAAGGGTCAGTCTTTCCATTATTGGTATCGATGTATCGATACTAGTATTGGTGCTGGTACTAGTAATGGTACTAGTGATGATATAGTACTGGTACTGTATACAGGGTGCATCAAATAAAAAAGCAAATTTTCCTTGGGTGTTAACTGCACGACATATAAAGCACAAACCCACCGAAACCGGATTTCATCATTAAAGAATAAAAAAAAGTAAAATTTAGAGCCAAAAATTCTTTAGTCCGGGCCTGATGCGAAGAAACGTCATGTTAAGCGCCCGCTAAAGGTGGTATTATGTATAAATACATTGCACTCATTTAATATTATTCTTAATGGTATGCCGTAAGTTCATTTAGCGTCATTCTGAATAAATAAAGGCCCTTGTAAAAATAGCAAAACTGAGGCATTTTAAATTTCTTCTTTTTATAAAATAAACATTTCTTTTTTTTGTTAAGAGCATTCTACGTAAGTCTACAAAGTATTATTTTTAATATCCCGATCAGACGTTCGAGTTTCACCGGATATGCGACTTCAGCAGTTACAAAAAACGTAAATATTTTTCTTTTGCATCGTCGAATCGAGAGTTAGTTGTTAATAAACGGTACCACCTGAATCTGAGTTATTTCTTTTGGATTTATTTAATCATATAACGCAAACTGAATTGAATAGAATTACACAGAAATAAATGTAGATACAGAAAATTTGCAAACACGCCTTTTTACTATGATGTCGCGCAAAAATGAATCTATACATTCCCGCGCTTTTGCCGATGCATCAAGCTTCGATTTTCTTTATATGAAATCATGATGGTCCTGAAAGGGATCGTTTTTTCCAGACGGGAAGAATTTAAATAAAATTGTTCGAAGTGGCTTGCCACTCCAAGCGGCGATCCACACAAAATTAACAGCAGTAATGGCTGAATGATACTGGTATGTGGGGTATACTCGGACAGCATTTAGGTTGGGCACAGGTGCGGCTCTAGCCCAGGGCATTTATAAATATTTTTTTTCTCGTTAATGCTTACAGATAGACCCCCTGTGCATTAAGATCTTTTGATTGTAATGAGTGATTACAGTGATACATATTAATTTATATTTACCTCTATATCTGATACACCCTGTATATCAAGAAACCAAAATTAAAGGATCCTGCTCTATTAATTAAAAAACGCAAAGCAAAGGAAAATGAAAATACCACGATATCAAAAATCGAGAGTGAAATACGAAAATATGAAGCCATGGACACAGAAGATATTTCGATTAACCCTTTAGAATGGTGCAAAGCTAATGAAAATTATTTAAAAACTAATCGTCATAACATTGCCGATTTATGGCGCTCTTGTAAGTATAGTACACGCCGCCTTTTAGCAAAAAAGAAGTATAAAGACGCGATCGGTTTATTATAAAATGAATAAAACGGAATAATCAGCTGTGACACAACATCTAACAGCATGACGTGTTGTCAAATAACATCACCAACTTAAATTCTACAAAAAATACAACAACATGGTAAAAATATACAAAGATGTATTTATGTAAGTGATAAAAGATAACAAAACGCACATCATATTTCTTATAAGAATCTGTACCGGTAAACGGAAGACGCTGTAGTTATTAGAAACGGCAAGAAAAAAGATTTTGTTACCGTATTGAAACTGGCACATTAAACTATATAAATTGTAGTCATACTATAAAACAGTTCGTATGCATATTAGAAGTGGAACGATTTTCTAGAACATGAGAATTGAGTAGCGTTCTTGTTTCTGCATATTAGACACACGAGCTCAAGTTTACAGGTATTACACTTGGCGGCAATAAACTTATGAACTTGCGTACCTCGGATACCTAATAACGACGATAAACCGGCAGAAACTGTACCGTTAGGTCTCCGTTTGGATTTGCGCATTTTTGTGGAAACCCAAGAGCGTTTTCTTTGTACCATCGTCCAGCTCAGCGGTCAATTATTGTCGAACGGTACAAAAGAGTATACAACATAGTCGATCTCTACATCAGTAGACGTAACGGACATAGCTATCGGCGAATTGGCGGATTAGTAGACTAAAATCCATGAACTCGTCGATTATTAATACGTTGAATACTAATAATGATAGTACCTCTTTTTTCAGGACTGAAAATGGAAAATATAAGGTTCGTTCGAACCTATAGTTCGAGAACCGTTCTCGAATTTGAAATTCTGGATCTAGTGCGCACGACAGTTCAAGTTCCAAAATAGTTCTGAAATTAGCGGTTCGAATAGATTCAACTCTACCTAAAATTTCAAATTCGCGCCATGTTTATAGTGGATAAATAACTAGACATGCACATCTAAGTTAAGTGTTGAATTGATTTGTTTCGTTCTTACTACTTTTTCCTTGTTGTAGCATCATACATTTTATTATTTGTTTATTATAATGGAAATTAGAGGAAATGAAAATGTAGAAGGTAAGTTTTAAAGAAATAATAATTGCAAGATGAAATAAATTCTGTTGGAGAAATGATGTTGGTGGTCAATAAGAAAAAGGAAAATGTGAAATGGAACATCAATAGTACAAAAGTGCTAATAGAATTGTATAAACAAAATAAGGATAAAGTTGGGAGGAAAGAAATTCGGAGTATGAGGAAATTGTGGGATAAAATTGCATTAGATATGGAAAATACTCTGACCAATTATTCACACCACAGAATTGTGAAAATAAGTGGGAAGTCTTAGAACGTAGTTATAAAAAAATTGTGGATTGAAAAAGCAGTCTCAGGGTTTCGGACGTCTGGAATATTTTCATTGAATACCGATAAATTCACCGATGCGAATTTTGAACCTAGCCACCATGTAGGAGAACGTATAGTAGATGCAATACCTGAAGTTTAAACTTCATTCAGTCAAGATGGTGCAGCCATTCCGCTAGATAATCACCCAAATGTACAACATCAGAGAGATCCGAGCGCTCAGCCACAGTATATACCCTATCCAGTAGTTTCACATCGCCGGTAACATAGGTTTCAAACATGGCGTCCAAGGAAATTCGCGGTGTCGCATACGTGGGTGAAATTGTAACTAAAACTGTTTAAATTTGTTTACAAACAAAAATCAAACCTGCGAAGACGTTTCCATTCTGTTGTTAGCAACGTTATTGGTGACATTGATGTTGTGCTGTTAACAGAATATTCCGTAATTGAAAGCGTACTTTCACAATATATTTTCTTATTTCTAGGTTTACTTATCAGTATTCTTTGGTGTAGTTATTTATTTTAATCTTTACTTATTTTTTGCTAACATATAAACCTTATTTCTAACAGTAACCTTTAGAGTAGTTGTTGTAGTTAATTATTTTTAATATACAACTTTATTAATAGTATTTTAGTAGCGTATATAGTTGTTTTCTTTATTTAAAATTTCAATTTAGCTTTATAGTTATTTAATAGGTTATTAATAAATCCACAATGCCTAGCGTAAAGTGCTGTGCGCCAAATTGTGATAGAAGGTATCACAAAGATAATAAAGAATATCATTTTTTTCAATTACCTCCAGATGAAGTAATGTAAGTAAAAATACAATGTTGGTTAAAATTTTGCTTCGTTGTTTCTTATAATACATGTTTATAAATATTTAAATGGAAGAATGTTGTAGTCGTAATAAAATAACATTTTATTTTGCAGCACCAGAAATAGTTGTTAACAATTATTGTAAATACTTACATTTTCATTATTTGGTTGGTTTACTGCAAATGCTTTCAAGCTACT
Organism: Protaetia brevitarsis; assembly: GCA_004143645.1. NCBI lineage: Eukaryota > Metazoa > Arthropoda > Insecta > Coleoptera > Scarabaeidae > Protaetia > Protaetia brevitarsis. Next base: position 81,945 of record RXPK01000874.1, on the reverse strand, counting down.
GCGAGTTGTCTTTAAATGGGAAAGGATATTGAAACTTTTCTTGTACTTATTCCCCCATGAATTATATTATTGTGCCAAGCTACTCGACAAGCATAATTTTCTTATTTATTTGTAATTACTTGTGATAATCCTGCTGTGATTGTTAATGTTTTCCTTCAACCGATTTTAGAAAAATTATCATTAAATTCAATGTAATTTTCAGTCTGTTTTTTAATCCTTTTATAAATACAGGTATAAATGTGTTCCACATTGGCTAAAACGATTAGTATGTAATAAATAAAATACTAAAGACACAGATTCCACATTTGTTTTTTTTTTTTTTCAGGAAAGTAAATTTTAATTCGTGAACTCTGACGAAGTTATAAAGCAAAGCAACAAACGATTAACGATTTTTAAAACAGATTCTTTTAGGAATATGTATATATTTCTCTGTAACTGAATATATTTCCTATCAGTTCCTATGTATAATTTTAAGCCCGACTTACTGCGGTTTTTAATATATATGTTAATATCAACCAAATTATGTCATTTTTAGTATTCTTCTATCAATTCCATTAATATTGAGCGCGTAAATTATGCTAGTTCTATTTGTTAATTGAAATTACTTTTTATGGACCAACTAACGACGCGATTTTCTGTTAATTGTCAATCCGTTCTAGTATACAGGTTACTGTCGTACCCACTTTGCAATTATTAGTTGTAAATATAGCCGCCAAACGCCATCGCGAATTTCCTTAAATTGATAGACAAAAACATCAAAGGCGCCGACGCTTAGTGAAACTACTAGATAGGGTATATACTGTGGCTCAGCCATCTACCTCTAATGATAATTCTTTCTTTGCTATGGCTCTAACACGAAAAACAAACGTCCACCAGAGCTTAGTTAGCTTTTACCATTCTAATTCGCCATTGGTGTATTTGAATTAGACCACTTATTTAGAAACAAAAATATCGAAAAAATAGAAAGTTTAGTGTCAAAAATTGCCACAATCTTGTCGTGTATGTCTCGACACACACATTGTTGAAAAAACGTCACAGTTGTGCGAAATTATGCAACAAAAGTTTAGCCACAATTTTAAAGTATTATTTGCGACAACAACATGTAATAATTAACAGAAATCTGTGATGAGGTTACATAATTATGCTAATTACTGACACAATATTTTCTTTACAATATTGTTGCATATTATTCCAAGAGATTTTTTTTTCGTGTGATGTGTCTGATCTTTGAGCTGGATGACAGCGAAGATGATGTCGCGCTGAACTTCACACCGCCACCTTTGAATTAGCCAGCAAAACCGAACGAAGTTTGTGGCATTTGCGGAGAATTTGGCATCCTTTGCTCAACTTGGAATCATGCCGAGTGTAGTGGCTCAGATACTCCAAAAAATTATAAATGTGACCTATGCTCAAATTAGGAGATATTATAATATTTTTTTATCTTCCACAACTTCAATAAGTAAATGTTTTTAAAGTTACTGTTGATTTTACATCCCCACTTATGTGAAGCCTAATAGTAGACGAACTCTTATGCGGACTGACGGATCTAGGCATATCTTGTCAAGGGTATGCTGATGATATTGTCATATACGCAAGAGGCAAATTTGAGAATACCCTCTGTGACATAGTTCGAAGAGGATTGAACTTCACGAGAAGATGGTGTCAATCGATGGAACTCAATGTCAACCCCACTAAGACCACCTTACTAGCATTTACTAGGAAAAGAAAATCCAATCTTAAAACCATAAACGTGGATGGGCAAAATATAGATTGGAGAACGGAGGGTAAATATCTAGGCCTTACCCTAGACAATAAACTTCTATGGAACAAACACGAACTTGAAGTAACCAACAAGGCCAAAAGAGCTCTGATGGTGTGCAGACACTTTGCAGGGAAAAATTGGAGATGCAACCCAAAATCACTGCTTTGGATGTATACAGCGATAGTGAGACCGATCATCACCTATGCATCAGTAGCATGGAGCAAAAGAACTAATCTGGCCAACGCGAGAATTAACCTCTCGAAAGTGCAAAGATTAGCATGTGTATGCATAACGGGGGGGCTATGAGAACCTGCCCAACAGCAGCTATTGAAGTAGTATTGAATCTTGCCCCCCTCCACATTGTAGTAGAGGACGTGGCGAAAAGAACCGCACTAAGAATGGTCAAGGAAGGAATGATTAGGCATAGGCCTCAATCTCCTGACGGTGATCAAACCTGGGATATGCCCCGGGATGATATGTTAAAAAAATTTAGCTTTGTGAAGGAATTCACCATAAAGCTAAGTAACAGGAGCGAGTGGGATCATAACACCATCTTGAACCTGAATAGAAATGCCATCAAATGGTATACTGATGGCTCCAAAACGGCAGAAGGAACTGGAATAGGAATATATGGGCCTAGAACTACATATTTCGAAAGCTTGGGAAAATACCCAAGTATATTTCAGGCGGAATTACACGCTATTGAAAGATGTGTTCAGTTCAATATGGATAGGAACTATCGGAAGCAGGAGATTATCATCATGTCTGATAGTCAAGCAGCCATCAAGGCGCTGAGCTCATATGAAATCAGCTCCAAGATGGTCTGGGAATGCCTAGGGAAACTAAATGATCTAGGCAATAGAAATAAAGTAACCCTCCTGTGGGTTCCGGGTCACACAGGAGTGGAAGGGAACGAAATAACGGATAACCTCGCAAAAAAAGGGGCTGGAATGCCTTTTGTAGGGCCTGAACCCTTCTGCGGGTTAAGTAGCAGTACAATACTGAAGAAACTAAAAATAGAAATGGAGCAGAGAAAATCCAGTTACTGGGAAAATCTCCAGGGAATGAGGCAAAGTAAAATTCTTCTGGGAACTTATAACCAGAAGAGGTTTACAGAATGCATCAACCTGAGTAAGAACAATGTTCGCATATTAACAGGAATACTTTCAGGCCATTGTAGACTGAAAGGACACCTGAGTAAGCTTGGATTGGAAAAGGAATCCGAATGTAGATTTTGTGGGGAACAGGATGAAAACACCCATCCATCTCCTCTCAAACTGCGTAGCACTGTGCAACTCGAGGGCGTTGCACCTGGGAGCATGTGAAATCGAAGAGGGAGACTGGGGCCCTCTGACATCCTACACTTTCTAAAAGGAATATGATTGGAAGGCCAGCTGTAAAGCAGCAAGAATAGGGGACACAATAGATCTTATAGGTCGCAGTGTAACACCACCCTTCTATTTACATACAATACAATACTGTTGATTTTATTTAATAATACTTTAATGCGCACCATTCCCCAATATGTGCGCATAATTGCCCGCAAGGGCGGGGAGTATTTTCTGTACTTTCAGCAACCCTGTGGTCACACAATATATAGTTCCTAGGAAGGAAGATATGTTTGATAGAGTAAAAAGAACTGTAAATAAATTAGATGCAGAACCATCCACAGACTGACAACAACAAAATTTAAATCTTGCATTTATGTATTTACTTTTCCATAAACTTGTCAACACACTGCATGTTAAATGCAAATGATCTCTCAAACAATACCGTAGAATGCAGTTGATGAATCATGATACCTTTGCTTCTTATATTATAGAAATCTGTCAGTCAGTGTTATTAGCCCTAACAAACAAACGATGTATAATCAAGGAAGAGTGAGTAGGTATTTTCGTTCCAGACATATTTGATATTTGACGACTTAATTTTGGTCTTTCACCAATGACAGACTTTGCTACAGCACTGTACTCTCGAATAGGCTTTAATTGGACCACTCACAATCAGTAAATTAATTATATCTACTTATGCATGTATAGAATCTCAAATATGCATGTCGTATCAAAATTCAAGTGCCTTGTGATTATGTTTATTAGTTTTTTGAATGTTTTGAACTGTGAAAGTAACCTGAACAGGCCTGCCTCTTCTCAAGCATATCGTTCACTCTTAGACCCTTCGATATCTGTTTGTAATTATAAATTGTATTAGTACGATTTCTAATGATTTTATATAAGTAATAGCCATTCTAATTGAAATTTCTTGGATATTATGGCTTACAGTGTTACTCCCTGTGTTCAGAAATCGACACTTTATTCTGGAATTTTGTTTGTTTTATCCTACGCTTGTAGTTTTAAATGGCGATTGAAATGATATACTGGGTGCTCCATTAGTGTGTTGGCAAAATCTAGAACAAAAATAACCAAAAATTATCCGAGCGTACACATAAAAACCAAAAGTTTTATAACGAAAAGAATACCTTTTCTCAAAATACAATAAACAACTAAACAAATTTAGAGATAAAACAAAATCAGCAGCAATTACACTGAGAAAAGAGATCGCATTAAATGAAAAGTTTTATAACGATTGGTTGTTATCATGTTAAACAAAAAGGGTACCTTTTCGCAGAAAAGTGTTTGTTATTTGAAAGTAGCCTGCTGTTTTGCCGGAAAACTATTTTCTTCTTAAGTACATGCTTTTGGACGAAAAGTAACCGTAATTTAATTAAATGCAATGAACCTTAGTTTTGATTAATATTTTATAATATCGGTATAACTTCTGTTTAAGTTAAAACAATACACATTCACATATTATATTGCTATTATTATATTCACTTTACTTTAAATAAAAAAAGGCGGACGTTTTGGTTTATTTGCGTGGACACGCATGAATACATTGATTTAAAACTTTTGGCTTTTAGCTGCAAATGCAAGCGTCTGCATTCAAGCTGACTAACAATAAGCTGAGTGTTTTTTTTACGCGGAAGTATTTTAGTTTTATTCATGTTCCCATGTGCATAAATCTCAGATACACAAACTATAGTAAACAAAGGTAAATATTTCGTGCAAGATTAAAGGAATTTGAGGGACAATTGGAATCTTTTCAGTTAATGTTGCATTACTTATAAAAGCCAACGCACTTTATAAAAGTATATAGTGTTTGAACGGTTAAAACTGTTACCCACGGAAAAAATACGTTTTTTTTTTTGTTAACGCATTTGGTTACTAAATTATTACTTAATTGAAATAATATTAAAAAATATTCCTGTATAAATGAATAATTTGGTTAAAAGGTTTATTCAAAATAATATATTATTTTCACATAGCAGGTTGCTTAATAGTTTTAAGACATAACGATATTATTTTGATAGTTCTGCGAAGCTTGTTGTGTACTACTTATTGATTCTACACTGAGAGAAATATCCTTTTCATTTAAAACGAATTGCATTCAACCAAACATTTTTGCGTTTTCTATATGGCCAACATGATTTGGTGTTTCCTTGAAAAGGTATATAATTTTAAATTCACGTATTTCTTCGGAAATAATATATTTTTCGTTGAAACAGTTTATTCTTTTAAGTGAAAGATATTGACAGTTGATTCAAGTCTTCTTTATTTTGAACTTGAAAACTATGTATATTGGCAGAAAATCGTAAGCATTTTGATTCAAGAGGTTTTTTCTTTTCTTATAACATTTATTCATTTTAGACTTAAGAGTAAACACAACAAAATGCCGTGATCATTTTTTATCGAAATGAAAATGAATTATCTCTAAAAACCCATGCACTAAGGAGGGATTTGCTGTTAAAATGTTGTAAATCCTTGTAGTATTGGGGAGTTGGTCGTAGTGACCATCCCTAGCGATGATCCTATCCTTGTTCTGATAAATATACCAGATTAATATGGTACGATCGTAGTTTCCAGCCTATTATGTGCGAAATATTATCTGTTACTGGTATGAAATAGGAGATGCGCCATCTATGCGACAATTTCTCTACTACACATAAGTATATCTGCTCATCTGCTGTACAATATGGGGAGAAAACTTCTATAGGATAATAAAGTGGGATATTTATTTTTACTTCCATGTAAATATTTAGTTAAATTAATAAATACTGCGCTAGATTCAAATAAATCTATTAACCAAATTAATTGTTTGATTGAATACAGGAATATTTTTAATATTCCTAAATCAAGTAAGAATTTAGTGACTGTAACCAAATGCATGAAAAATGATTGAAAAGAACAAGATCGTTTTTCCTGTGCATAACAGTTTTAAAACCTTCAAACACTATATGCTGCTGTAAAGTTCCTTGGCGTATAAGTAAAATCAGCATTAACTGAAAAGATTCCAATTATCTCTGAAATTTCTTTAACCTCGCGCGAAAAAAAATCACTTTGTTCATTATTGCTTGTGTATCTGACGCTTATGTATGGGGGAACATGAATAAAAGTAGGATACTTCAGCGTAAAAAAACACTCAACTTGAATACAGGTATTTGCATTTTCCGTTAAAAGGAAAAAGTTTTAAATCAATGTATACATGCGTGTCCACGCAAATAAACCAAAACGTCCGGCTTTTTTTTATTTAAAATACTGTTTATAATTCAATAATACTTAAAAGAAGCTAAAATATGTACATATGTAATAATAACAATATAATATGTAATGTGTATTGCCTTACTTATACAGAAGTTATACAGACATTATAAAATATTAATCAAAACTAAGGTGCATTCCATATAATTACGGTTACTTTTCGTCGAAAAGCATGTACTTAAGAAGAAAATAGTCTTCCGGCAAAACAGCACGCTACTTTTAATTAAAATAAACACTTTTCTGAGAAAAGGTATTCTTTTCGTTGAAGATGATGAAAACCAAAAGTTATAAAACTTTTCATTTAATGCAATCTCTTTTTTCAGAGCATAGATCAGCGTTTTACAATATTCTAGTGGTCATAAGAGCATTTTTTCAAGTACAACATTGTAGCAATAATTTCACATGTATTTTTAACAGTTTTGTCGTACTACATTTTTTCTGCATTCCTTGCTTTATTCAATTCAAAAAACAAAAGAAAAATAAAGTTATGATTTTGCTACTTCTGATAATTCGGAAAAAAAGTAATTTGCTAGAACTGTTTGGTGCTGCTGTTTGAGGTTTTATTGATTTGTAAGGATCACATGTTTTCAAGCTCGTTTTTTACTTCAGTGGCGTATTCGTTGAGATAATCAAATTAATGCCTCGCGAAACTGCTTCGATTCTGTGATAAACGTCTTTCTGTTGAAAAAGGATATAATTGACTAGAAATTACACACCCAGAAAAAAGTTTTCTATTGTCAAGTACATCTGTGTTCTTACACATTTTTACTAAATGTAAGATAGTATTTTCTTTATTTTAGAGAATTTACTAGATCCGAGTTAATAGGTGTTCTTAAATATAATAAATTATTTTCTTTACTACTATCAAAACAAAATTTGTTTGTGGCAAATGTTATCTCTCTTAAAACAAGTACATATAATTTTTATAAGGAATAATTCAGTCTCTCACGATTTTTCTAATATTGAGTGATATTTCCTTGACGCAAGTAACATCAGTTTCTGGTATTCAGAATAGAAAAAAAAGGTGGAATGTGGAGGGGTTGATATACGCTGAAACTTGGTTTTATCCAGTATGATCGAGTTTGCATTTTGGTATTAGATATTTCGCCCTGTGCGTTACCTAAATCGGTTTGTCACCTGTTTACAGTGGTTTGAATAACGGAAAGTATTGTTATAATATAATGCGTATATATACTAGTAAATAAAAAAATATACATGTATAGTTACGGATATTTTTATAAATAGATATGTCTGAAGAACAATTTTATATTCGGCTTCAATATAAAAGCCATTTTGAGTGGCGTAGCATTGGCGCGGAGATAGAAACCGCAATAAAAAAAAAGGTTAATAATTGATTTCATTATGCATGAATATGTAAATTAGTTTGTATCTATTAGAAGAAGAGTTCGCTTCGTTTTGTATGTTAACATAACCTAAGAATTATTCTTTAAAAAAAACATACTGTAAATGTAGTATCTAAATAAATACTTTTTAGTTGTAAAGTTATTCAATTTGTATTTTTTCCTTACCTATGATTTAACAAGTCACAAAATAAAATTTAAATAAACTAATTTTATTAATATGTTAACTATGTATACTTGTAATTTATTTCGAGTTTTTACCTTAAAGTATGTGGTGTTAAATGGTAATAATACAAATCCTATGAAAGAAACAACGTATATTATAAGTGAGATACAAATATGTATATTTAGCCAACAAAATTATTATCAAGCAACTAATCCTGCATAGGGTCCTCTGCCAGCATAATTAAAATTATAATAATATATTGGGTTTGGTCTTGCTGTTTGCAAACAATTGAGTAACATTTCGTCATGCTGCTGACTTTTTCAGAATAACCAACAATTCAGTTATTTTTGATGAAACTTTAATCAGTTTTTTGCAACCAACAGTACTAGACTAAAGGTTATTGCACATTAGTCCGTCACAAAACAGCACGGTGCGCCCCGTCAAAAAAAACGGATAGAATTAAAACAATGCAAATGAATGAACAAGCGCCCATTGTAGCAGCATACATATCTCAGCGCAATGCTATTGGTTTTGTGATGGGGCGCACCGTGCCGTGCTGCGACGGGCTAATGTGCGATAACCTTAAGAATAAAAACACCATTTTTGTTTCTTGATTTAAAGAAAGGAATCCTTAAGTTCAAGTAAGTACCGTTTTCATGTTTAATTAAATAAAATAAAAACGTTTGATTTAAAGGTATTAGATGTTTACCATACTAGAAAACGACAAACTAATATTAAGCTCGCTTTGCATTTATTTTAAGGAGAGGCCTGGTTTATATCAAATTTATTTTTTCTCAATTCTCATAAGTTCGAATTAAATACATAATATTCTTGAAACCAGTTTTTTTTTTATTTGTTTCAAGTAACCAGCTTTCCTTTGTCGAAGGACATTAAGTTTCTTCGAACAAGGAATTAATTTCTTGGGATATTGAGAAAATAATTTTCTTCGTCCAAGAAATTATTCATTTGCTTATACGAGGGGAGGTCCAAAAGTTCGTGGAATGGAGGGGATGGAATGCGGATAGGTGCGCTCGCTATGTGTCATTCTGATTGGGGACTCATCATTAGTATATAGGTTAAGCTGCAGCCCTATTGCGTCAGTCGTTTACGAATAGTTGCCTGCTAAACAAGTCAATCCGGAAGAAAACTGAAATTATGGAGAAAAATTGAACACCGTGCTGTAATAAAATTCCTTACCAAGCAAGGAAAGAACGCTCAAACCATATTGAATGAAATGGAACCGTTTATGGGAACAGTGCCCTAGTAAATCAATGATTTATAAGTGGCATGGTCTTTTTAAACAGGGCCGGGAGTCGATTGAAGACGACCCCCGCTCAGGACGGCCAGTTGAGGCCACCACATCAAACATCGTCGAAAAGTGGAAGAACTTGTACTGGAAGATACCGTTTGAAGAAAAAACAATTATCTGCATTAGTTGGAGTATCAGATACCACCATTTTGCGTATCCTACATGACCACTGGGTATGACAAAAGTCAGTGCAAGAGGGTACCGAGAATGCTCACGCCACTTCAGAAACAACAGCGCGCCGATGCGTCCGAACAATTTTGTGTGGAGACGAACCTGCACACATTTAGAGCGGATTGTTACCGGAGATGAAACATGGGTTCATCACTTTGAGCCTGAGTCCAAACAGGAGTCCATGCAATGGCATAAAAAGGGGACACCACCGCCAAAGAAATTCAAAGTCAGAATCGGCTGGAAAGTTGATGGCTACTGTTTTTTGGGATTGTGAAGGGATATTATTGATTGATTACAAAGAAAAAGGAAGGAGCATAACCGGAGAATATTACGCAGCGATATTAGGAAAATTAAAGGAGGCCATCAAGGAAAAACGTCGAGGAAAATTGACCAAGGGTGTGTTCCTCTTGACAATGCGCCGGTTCACAAGAGCAGAGTTGCAATGGCTGCTCTGCACAAGCATGGCTTTCAATCAATAGTCCATCCACCCTACAGTCCAGACCTGGCCCCTAGTGATTTTTATTTGTTCCGCAATTTAAAAAAACACTTACGGGGAAGAAAATTTCCGACGACAATGAGGTAAAGGAGGCAATTTTAGCCCATTTTGAGGCGAAAAATAAAAAATATTTTTATGATGGTTTAGAAAAATTAATTCATAGATCTAATAAATGTATTGTGCTTAAGGGTGATTATATTGAAAAGGAAAAATAGATTTATTGTTTTATTTTATTTAAAACCCTTTCATTCCACGAACTTTTGGACCTCCCCTCGTATATAAGAACGAGAGGTACTTTAGCTGAGAAATTCTCACTTGATTCTAGAAATTACTTCTCTGTGTGCAAATACATATAAGAAAATGTTATAAACGATGGTTGTAAATCAATTTCGTCTTTCAACCTTTTTTCTAATGCAGGTGAATAATTACACCGAGAGAAAAAAAGTGTTGTATTAACTAATAAAATGGTGTATTGAACACTTGTTTCTTTTTCAATATGAGCGATGATATTTTAGTGTTAATGCAATACGTAAAAAAATGTTAAATTGCGTTAGTTAACTGAATAATAATAAATGTTATAAGAAACAGACTATGCGTGATTCTTTGAACATGTACTTAATTTTCCATTACCAATTTCTACCTGCTAATTGAATAATACAACAACATTATCCCAACACAGTTACTTGTTGTAGACACACGAAGTAATAATTGTCTCTATAATTTTATAATATTGGTTTAGCACTATAAAATGTTGATTCAAAACTTATATTGTTTCATTTAGCCTACCTGTAGTATTCACCGAATGACTATTTGCATGTAATTCAACACCTTTAGGTGGTTATACGAAAAAGATTTTCTTGTTAGCGGAACTATTTTCGATTTTGCTTAAAATCACGTTACTAATCGGGCGAGTTTTTAATTTCATCGATGGATCCATCGATTACTGTATCATTAATGTAATAAACAGAGATATACTGTAATCGATGGATCTATCGATGAAATTAAAAATCCGCCCGCACATTCAGCAATTAGTCCATTGATAGCAACGCATAGCTATACATTGCCTAATTAGGAAGACTATAGTAGGTAATGGAAGAAAAACATTTACGGTATTATCTACTAAACTTATATTAGCTTAATAACATAACTAAAAAATTATAAAGATTTTATTCATACATTTGAAAGGAAAGTACAATTTAACGTTTCATAATAAATCATTAATAACAATATTTAACCAACATTCGTTATCCGATTTACCGATTTCGTAATACTACTCACCAAATAATCATTATTTTCAACGGAATTGGTTTTTATTATATTAATCGATTTACTTAAAGAATTAGAGGCAAAATGATTTTTTCGATTTATGATACATTTTACCATAAGCTGGACAACTGTTTTGCGCAAGCGTAAAATTACAACCTGTACACCGACCTGTTCTAGAATTGTTTGAATCCGTTACAAACGATCTTGTTTGAATTTGCCGGATACCTCGTTCGAATGATCTTCCATCCTTGTGCGGCCCTTGGGTGAAACGTGTCTTCTGTCTTGCTCCTGCATCCGTCTGTCGATCGATGTGTTTTCCAGCGTAATTTCAATATTATTTAAAATTTCTCGAACTTCCTTTCCTATGCAGTGTAACAGCGTCGCTGCTTGTATTTCGGCTGTTTTCCCACTGCAACCACTCGCGGTAGAATATAATTTCCAATCTTCTTTGAATTGCCTCCAATTTTTTGCTAGGTCGCCCTTCATTTTCATCTTCTCGGGTTGAGATATATTCTCCATTTTGTTTTGTTCCTTTCTGACACTTTGTTTTGTAATTTGTTGCACTTTTTCTTCCTTTCACTGATTTTTTTTTTGTATTTTATTCTGACCGCGCCATGTTATATATATACTCCGCGATGGGTTTTGATTATCTTTATTATTCAATATTAATGTTACAGAAGCTTACAAACATAGGTCTTGTTGCTACGGAGGTTGGATACTGACTGACTATACGCATGTGCGATCACCTATATGTAATAGTATTAAATATTATATTTCATTGAGTTAACACCGTTAGTAAATATTTAAAGAACACCTTTTTCAAATGTCAAATCGACAATTTGTGGGATTAAACCAACAAGATAAAATATTGGTTACGCCTGAACACTATAATCTTGTTAAATTAACTATAAAGTGTGCAACAATATAAATATGTTTGTTTCAAATAGGAGCATATGATTCACTTAAATGCAACATGGATAAATCAATGCTCAAATTCGTGACACTACGAAAAATGTTGAAATAACCATTTCATTTCTCTCAGTGTTCAGCTGAGAAATTCTCACTTGATTCTAGAAATTACTTCTCTGTTTACAAATACATATAAGAAAATGTTATAAACGATGGTTGTAAATCAATTTCGTCTTTCAACCTTTTTTCTAATGCAGGTGAATAATTAATTATCGGTTCTGCTATTACTTTTATTTAATTGAATAAACAGCTTTTTATTACTAGCTAAAACCATTTAAGGGGTTAAAGGTCTCCTTTAATTGAAACTATACATATATCATTCATGACCGACGATTAATAACTGCTTATAGATAGCATTCGTCTCTCTTATCCTCCACGTTTCTTATATTTCCTTGCAAATACACGCACAGGTAGAGCCCTGCATTTAACTGTTGTGGATCCATCCAATAGATCTAGATTATTTCTCAGGCAGATTACTAACAACGACAGTGCGTTTCTGAACAAATTCTAGTGCTAATACTTACCTATGTATCTGCTACCGTTCTGTTTTCGTATGCAAATTAAGTCTCCCATCGGAGTTACGAGTCAACGTATCGTCATATCGTTGGGCACGGCATAATGCAAGTTTAAAATAGTATGAAATTTATACCGGAGCGAACGCCGCGCTGGTACTTGAACAGGGCGTACACGCAAATAAAGGGGGGAGGGGCTGAGGGGCACCTTGTCAGTCTCTCTGCTGCGTGAGTGGTTCTATACTACGTGAGCCAATATTATTAATCACCTTACGTAGAATTTTATTTATACATGCGTGTTGGTATAGTAGAAGGAAAAAGTATTTTGCTATAGTAGGAAGTAGTTTAAGGCGAATCTGGACGACCTTTTAATGAGATATCTGCCAGTAGGTGGTGCGGATTTTTTTTTCCGCTGTATTTAGGCATACCAATCAAAATATTTTAAATTTGATAAAGAGATTGTTGTAAAAACAGTATTTAAATTCTTTAGTCCGGGCCTGATGCAAGGAGACGTCATGTTAAGCACCTGCTAAACGTGGTATTATGTATAAATACATTGCACTCATTTAGTATTATTCTTAATGGTATGCCGTAAGTTCATTTAACGTCATTCTGAATAAATAAAGGCCCGTGTAAAAATAGCAAAACTGAGGCATTTTAAATTTCTTCTTTTTATAAAATAAACATTCGTTATTTGTTAAGAGCATTCTACGTAGGTCTACAAAGTATTATTTTTAATATCCTGATAAGACGTTCGAGTTTCACCGGATATGCGATTTCAGTAGTTACAAAAAAAAGTAAATATTTCTCTTTCGCTTTGTCGAATCGAGAGTTAGTTGTTAATAAACGGTACCACATGAATCTGAGTTATTTCTTTTGGATTTATTTAATCAAATAACGCAAAATGAATTGAATCGAATTACACAGAAATAAATGTAGATATAGAAAATTTGCAAACACGCCTTTTTACTATGATATCGCGCGGTGAAAATGAATCTATGCATTCCTGCGCATTTGCCGATGCATCAAGCTTCGATTTTTTTTATATGAAATCATGATGGTCCTGAAAAGGATCGTTTTTTCGAGACGGGAAGAATTTAAATAAAATGTTCGAAGTGGCTTGCACTCCACGCGGCGATCCACACAAAACTAACAGCGATAACGGCTGAATGATAGTGGTATGTGGGGGTATACTCGGGACAGCATTTAGGTTGGGCACAGGTGCGGCTCTAGCCCACGGCATTTTAAAAATTTATTTTTTTCTCGTTAATGCTTACAGATAGACCCCTGTGCATTAAGACTTTTTGATCGTAAAATGATTTACAGTGCCTTACATTTAATTATATTTACCTCTATATCGGATACCCTGTTATGTAGAATACTGAATTGTTTCGGTATGTTTATATTATCATCATTTAATATCTTTCCGCCAGGTTACCAGTTTTTTGAAGATCGTTTATACTTGTTGTTGCAGACTTCGACGCCGCATAGAGTCGTACAGACGTAGACAGAGCGATTGTATGCCTCGTTTCGACCAGTCCTTCAACGGGCTGTGCGAACAGAACTTACAAGAGACGCAACAGCTAAAGCAACGTTACTTGGACGGGAAGAACAAGAGAGTACCCAAGACGAAGGACAAAAAGCAACAGGAATCGATTCAGAGTAGCGTGCACGTTGTAAGTATGACACCCTATTTTTTTAATTCTCTTTGTTCCTATTAAATATCGAGTTCAGATAGTAGTAAATATTGAACAAAGTGAATATTGGTATTGGAGAAATTTTGCAGATAAATGTAACGACGGATGATATATCTGATTTCGATGTGGTTGCTATTACTGTACTTCCGGTTCAACCAGAACTATCATCAATTTTTTTACTCAAACGAGACATCTGGTAAAGTTTTACAGATTTTACTAAATCTTATTTTCCCAATTCGTCCATACTTGGTTTGTAGTATCGTGGTGAGCTGGGATCTGAGCGAAGTCTGCGCAAGTCTGTTTAGTCGGCCCACTTTGGGCGGCATACTAGACATCGATGCCTTTGATTATACAGTGTGAGTCTGTAATCTGGAATAAATTCAGTAAAGCGAAGACAGTATTTTTTCCGGAAATAAACTTGGACTAATTCGAAAAATGAAGAAATCTGATTCACCTCAATCATATCTCTTCTACAATAAATGTTCAAAATGTTGTCCATGTACATCCTGACAATACCCTAAACGGAACCGAACATTTTGAACATTTCTAATTACTTCAGCGGAAATTAGCCTACACTCCTGCCTTATTCGTTCTTTCAACACCCCAATATTTTCCGGTTTGGTTTTAAAAACTTTGCCTTTCAAATACCCCCATAAGAAATAGTCCATTGGTGTTAAATCCGGAGACCTGGGTGGCTATTCAAAAGGTCCTCTTCTACCAATCCATCTGCCTGGAAACACATCATCTAGATACTCACGGACAGGTCTTGCAAAATGAGGAGGTGCGCTGTCTTGTTGGAACCAGATGTTTCTATTCTGGACATCAGCTTCAAACGGATCAGGGAATAGAGTATCCAAATTCGGAACTAGTTCTTCCTGCAAGAATTCTAAATATCTCGCACCATTGAGATTTTCTTGGAAGAAAATTGGTCCTATTACTCGATTACCAACAATGCCTACCCAAACATTGACTTTTTCTGGATATTGAGTGTGGCCTTCCCTCATCCATCGTGGGTTGTTGTCCGCCCAATAACGACAGTTTTGATGATTTACCTCACCGTTTAACATAAACGTTGATTCGTCAGAAAATAGAACGTTTTCTATGTTTACATCTGTGTAGTAGATTCATCATTTGTTCGCAAAACTAAAGTCTTCGATCCGGATCATCTTCGTTGAGTTCATGGAGGATTGTCAATTTATAGGGATAAAATTTGTGCGCTTTAAGAGTTCTTGCCATCGAAGACTGGCTAATTTCGAGTTCCCTACCTATCAGCCTACTGGAGATATAAGGATTTTCTTGAACAGAAAGAAGTACATTAAGTTTTACTTCTTCATTGAGCGCACTCTGACGATGATTATTTGTTTTTCTTAAATGCCCATTTTCCCGAAACTGTTTTTCAATCTTGCTTACGGTACTTTGAGATATGAGTAGTAAATCAGGCTACTTCTTTCTGAATAAATGAGTAACGTCATTTTGTGTTCTTGTCCTATCTCCGTAGCCAATCATCATTAAAATTTCAATTTTGTGGGTTTCAGTTAAATACGGCATTATGGTCTATTTTTCAACAAACGGTGTTTCTCACGAAACGACCAACTAATAAGTGTCCTCGCTCAATACGAGTCGATTACTAGCTTCACTTATTTATTTTTATTACCTTGTTTTTTGACATTGTGATAAGACGTCAACCTGGTTTGACAAAAAAAAATGATAAACAAAAACCCTTTGACGTGCCATTTTTAAACTTCATAAAAATAAATTTGAATCAGATTTCTTCATTTTTCGAATTAGTTACTGTTAAATATCTTTTTAATGACAAAGAACAAAAACTTGAAATTTGGTACGCATGTGTAATTTGATATACCCTTTAAGAACAGTTATAAAAAAAATTAGGGCTATCATTTAAAAAAAAATTGTCGATGACGTCATATCTCAAATTTGGGACACGCTGTATAAAATTTTTTCAGATGAAAAAGTGGCCAATTTAACTTACTAATCGACGTGTCCGAGCATATTTCCGGAAAAAATACTGTCTTCGCTTTACTGCATTTATTCCAGATTACAGACAAACACTGTACATTAGCGAGTTCTTCAGTATTCTGCCCCGCTCATCTGCACCCTTTTTTGGCTTTTGCGGGTTATAGGAATCATAACAATGCGGAATGCGAAATTTTATTTTTCAACCAATAAAAATAACATGTTTTGGAAACAAATACGTGTGAATATACAAATATAAAATGCACAAACATTTTTATTGTTAGCTTACTAATAATTCAAAATGTTTGTATATTTCAGGTATATCTATATTAGGGTTGCCATCTTTTATATGTGTTCGGGCAAACTTGGGGGGAGAGGATATCAGGCTAAAATTAGTAATAATTCCTCATTCATTCAGTAATGGGACCTTTTTTTGGTTTTGCATGAACGAGCCCTTTATTATTTATTATTATTTACTGAGTTAGGGTGGGCACCTAAAGTCCGGGCATTTGAGCTAGGCGCTCATTGTACCATCCCTATTAAGTCTCTTACTTCCATTCGAGCAGCTTGGTGTTCTCTATAAAGTCCAGTATCTTGCTCAGTGGAAACTTGAGAACCTTCGAGGGCTCCAATAGATCTCTCCCGAAATATTTCTGCCTGAGTACCTTCAATTACTCACATGTGCAGATTACATGTAAATTCGTTTCCTCCTGTAGTTCGCATCTTCTGCACCACGGTTCGCTTACTCGGTCTGTGTTGTATAGATGCTTTTTCAGGGGACAGTGTCGTTACCAGCCCAGTAATGGTTTTAGCTTCTTTCTTGCTGTACCTGAGTAATAGGTTATCAAAGAATCTAGCATCCCCATCCCCTATTAGCGCTTTGGTATGGAGTTGACCTTCAGTCGACCTGAATTTCTTTGTACTTTCTTTATCTAACCAGGTTCAGATCTCCCTTCTTGCGCAATTCTTAGTAAACCCACATCCGCGCTCTGGACCTATAAAGTGTCTTTTAGAGCCCTTTTTAGCTACTTCGTCAGCTATTACATTGCCCTTCATATCCTCATGTCCCGACACCCAAATCACAGACACCGCACTGAGAAAAGAAAGTTACTCATACTAAAGCCATAATAGGGATGGGGATGTACATCTCAGACACAGCCTATAGAAGAAGAAGCTAAAACCATTACTGGGCTTGTAACTGAACACTGCCCCCTGAAAAGCATCTATACAACACACTGAGAAAAAAATTTAATAATCATAAATAAAAAATACAATTATCGTAGGTAAAAAGTTTAGCTGGATAGGGGACAAAAGCACAGATTACTTAGCACTAGTAAAAAAGAGATCCTAAACACTGATGCTAGCAAGAAGCAATCTAAGTTACTTACGGTCTGCTTCATACCGGTAACATATGAAGTTACTTATGATAATTAAACTGGAGTAGTTAAGCCAAAGAATATATACAGTTGCAGTAAGCAAAGATTTGCCGTTGTCAAGTAGTAGGTGTATTGCTGTGAGTGAACTATTCTATAACAGCTATCACACCTTCATAATTAATACAAGCTATTAGATTACTTGTGATAAGGAAAGAGTATCATTAATGCACGTTCACTAAATACCTGATATATAGAAGGTAATGGTTTGCTATAAATATACAATATACTTACCTTAAATTTGTTGTTCAACTATAGGTAGTGTAGGAAACGAGGAAGTTTAATGAATATTTATTAAGTAGCTTACTGTGTATTCTGTGTGAATAACTGATAAATTATTAAAAAAAAGTTCCGCAAATCTTCGATTATGTATGCAACCGCAACTATAAGTACTGCGTACCGAGCAATGCGTAATTCAAAATTGTTTGCAAATAATTTTTAATTACTATTCAGTGTGCTGTAGCTTCAATTGCATTAATAATTGAAGATTAAATTCGCATTTGTTTTGCTAAAGACGGTACATAATACTTATTACTGCAGAAAAAAAGCAATATATTACTAATAGTTTTATTTTGTATAGGACAAATACAGTGACTACCTGATATGAATGAAAGATATTGGTTTCACTTTAACAACCGTTTTTTTTAAACAATTTACAACTTAATAACTCATAAAATATATTCCTTAATAATGAAAAAATGAACAAAGCAATAATAAAAGATAAGGTAAATGGGGCCCCAAATTATTTAGTTATTGAAATTATTTAAATCTAAACAAAGGACACAGAGAAATATGGCTTTGAAGTTACAACTAATAACAAACAAAGAAATAATATACCTAGGCGGTAAACTTGTGGTTTCTGTTGGTTCTTTGCACTGGGCGTTGTCTCGGCGAGTTGATCCTCTGTCGGCGTTACGTGGTGGTTATGTCAGGTGATTGCCTCGAAAACGGCTACTTCGTCCGGGTATCCCTAACTGCAGATGGCACTTGGACTGTCAGATCACTAGCGACGGCATCCACACTTTAACTTCACCAGCGGGCGCAGATATCATCACAATGATGGGGAATTCAAATATCCCACCACGTGGTTTATAACTGCAATCTCAAAACATCCGATTGCTTACAGGTTCGGTACTTTTTCTTTCGCTGGGATTCTTTATACGGATGAGGCCTTGAGTTAACCCACCCGGTATTTTTAATATATTTGCGTTCCAACTGGCCTACAATGGCCGTACGCCTTGGCCACCCTTTTTCGACGACCTTTTCCCACGTCCGTAACTCTTACTTGACGCTAGCCCGCGCTTGCGCGTGTAGCAGTCTCGGGGACTATTTCATTACTCCGCCGCATTAGCTAATCAGGAATAGTAAAGCAATCACGGGGTGGCAGCAAAACTCAAATAATGATAGTTGTGTCAAGTTGTTACCTATTTAAGAAAATACATGATTTAATAGCGATCAGCATTGTTGTTACTTCTACTAACCATGTGCTATAGTTAGATAGACTACTAGTAATCATAAGTAATACGTTACATACCACAAATTTGTCAGGTACGCTGTGTAATAGCCGTTAATAAAAGCACTATTTATAGTAACAACTTGCATTCAGGAAACTGCGTTTAGTTGCAGGTATTAATTAACGAAAATAGTTCGAGGTAAAACTTTACCTATTGTAAATAATTTTTTATCAAGTAAGCACTTTACTTAGTCCATTTTTCTCAGTGTTAATTTAAACTATATTGTTAATGATTTTACTAGCTACTTAACATGTAGTTTACAGTCAATGTTCAATATTACCTCATGTATGTAGGTACCATCTTTAACAAATTATTGAAGCTCCACAAATCTTCGATTATTTATGCAACCGCAACTATAAGTACTGCGTACCGAGCAATGCGTAATTTAGAATTGTTTGCAAATAATTTTTAATTACTGTTTCAGTGTTCTGTAGCGTCGATTGCATTAATAATCCAAGATTTGTGGAGCTTAAATTTGCATTTAATTTGCTAAGATGGTACCTGATACTTATATTATTTAAGAAAAAAAAAGCAATATTATTAGTAATAGTTTTACTTTGTAGAGTACTATATAAACACAATGACTACCTGATATGAATGTAATGTAATGTTTAAGTTACATAATAACAGTCAAGAATAAGTAAATAACCGAGTAACCTGAACAGAAGTATCAAAGCAATAAGCTTTGGAAGGATAACAATTCTTCAATCCTTTCTCAATATATGCGACAAACTTTAAGAGCTGATTCCTGAGGTTATTTTGATCATAAAAGTTCATATGAGTGTATGTCCAAAACGGTTTGGTTTTAAAGTTATTGAATGTTTAATAATAAATTATGACCTATGACTGATACGATATAATATCACAGTTGGTTCTTCAAAAACTATTGTGTTGAGAGGGAATTGTTTATTTGTCATTTCAATATTTGACAATAGTTGTCAGAGTATTCATTCAGTTTATTGCCAGTTTCTGTTTTCTAAAATGAATTACACGAATGCTGAGATGTGTGATATGCATTTCGTTTACGGTCTTGAAAATGGAAATTCGCGTGCTGCTAGACGTATTTATGAAGAACGATACCCGAACCGTGTCCTCCAGCATCATTCAATATTTGCCCGTCTTCACCAAAGTCTTAGTGAAACGGGAAATTTTAAAAAACGGACGACTGATAACGGACACCCATCTACAGTGAGAACTCCACAAGTTGAAGAAATGGCACTGAATGAAATTGAGGAACATCCTACTACAAGCACCAGAAAAATTGCGTTTGCTTTAAACATTAGTCAGGCCAGAGTTTGGAGAATATTGAAAGATCAACTGTTGCATCCATATCACATTCAACGGGTGCAGGCACTTTTGTCGGCAGATTTTCCGCAAAGAGTGGCTTTTTGTCAATAGATGCAACACAAAATCGCACAAAATCCTGACTATTTGACTCAAATATTCTTCACCGAGGAGACTACTTTCTCTAGAAACGCGCTTATTAATTTTCATAATAATCACATACGGGCCGAAGAAAATCCGCACGAGCTAGGGAATGCCCGTCATCAACATCAATTCTCTGTCAATGTGTGGGCTGGAATTGTTGGAGATCACTTGATAGGTCCACATTTTTTACCGATGCGGTTAAATGGCGAGGTACCGCAATTTTCTTGAAGAGGAGCTACCACTACTGCTGGAAGAAGTTCCGTTGCAATTAAGATTACAAATGTATTTTACGCATGACGGTGCTCCAGCGCATTTTATTTTAGTTGCTCGCGAGTTTTTGGACAATACGTATCTAGATCGGTGGATAGGACGGGGAGGTCCACAACCGTGGCCTCCTCGGTCTCCAGACTTAAATTCTTTGGATTTTTTTTTTCTGGGGTCACCTTAAATCATTAGTTTATACGACCATTGAAAATGTCGATGAATTGAGAAATCGCATTATCGCAGCTTTTCAAACAATTCGAAATGCCCCTGGTATTTTAGAATGGACTCGCCAGTCAATACGACAGAGGATAGAAGCTTGTATTGCAGTTTGGGGGCGGTCATTTTCAACAGTTAGTATAAGTTAATTTTGTTTTACTAATTATTTTGTTAATTTATAATAAAAACATTAATTATGTTAACTTACTATTAAACATTGTACAACTTTAGAACTAAGCGATTTTGGACATATGTTCTTATGAACTTTTACGATCAAAATAACCCCAGGAATAAGCGCTTAAATTTTTGTCGCATATATTGAGAATCACCCTGTATAAGCATGTTTTATCATCGCGACGAAAGTGGTTTAGTGAGAAAAATCTTGAAACCATTAATGCTACAAACTTCAGCAATCCTATGCCATTTCTGCTACTTAAATAAAGTAAGGCGCTTACATATAATATTTACAGTTAAATATATAAATAATTTTGCTCTTTCCCGACACTGTATTGTATACTTGTGTTAAACGTTAATGTCCATATATGAAAATTAGTATTGACCTGGCGCGCATACGAACGTTGACAACTGTATAAGCCAGTGCTCCTCATGCGGAGCTCTTACAAAAAACGTGATTTTTGTTTACTCGGTTCGAAAAAGGGCGATTATGTGTTACTATTAATACAGAAATGTCGTTTCTATAGCAATTACTTTAAGTTGTTTAGAGTAGAACAAAGTCAAACTTAATGAATCTTGGTAAGCTTTTGCCTGATGACATTATTTTAGTTTTGTTTTTATTGTAAAAGCTTTTAAAATTTACTTGGAGTGCATATAGTTGTCAAAAAGTCCAATCTATGAAATTATTGATATAGCGATAGCAAGGTACATACATATATCGGAATATTCGTTCCTCGATAGGTGAATTAACAGGAAACCGTCAACTGAAGTGAAAACTTCGATCGAAATTTTTGCACTAATTCTTATCCGTGTCACTTTCCCAGCTGCACTCGCGCGTATGTATACCTATATATCTAATCTAAGTACGTTGCATATTATAATACGGTTGCAGGTGTGTACCGAATAGGGTGACGATCGACTTTTGCTATAGAATGTCTTTCTCTCGAGATTAGAAACGCGAAACTCTCGATTGAAAGCATGCTAACGAACCAGGTGCATTTGAGAGGGGAATGTCGTTTGATAAGTAAACACTCTGAGTTCCGCCAAATTCTTATAAGTATTAAATATATAACAAGTCCACTTAAAACATGGAACTAATGAAAAATCTTATTATTAATTTTGAAATGAAAAATCTTCGGCAATTTTTAGTATAAATATAATAAATGCAAAATTTTATTCATATATGAATAAATAATACAATATTAAAATATAACAGTGTGATAAACATTTAACATGTAAATATATTTTGGCAGCAGAAATGGATTTAATGATAGCAAGCACAAAGTTCAAACACAAAAGGGAGCACAAGATAACGTGGACTTTCCCTGGACAGCTAAGAGGCAATCAAATTGATCATGTATTAATAACAAAAAAAAAGAGAAAAGATGATTCAAGATGTCAGATCATTTAGAGGAACTAAAAAGAAATGGAATATACATAATTTGAAAAGAGAAGAAAGTGTAAGAAATTACCAGAGGGAAATTGAAAAAATGTTAGAAAAACAGAATATACACGAAGACATAGAAGAGGAATGGGGGAACTGAAAAATACAGTAAATGAAGTGCCCGAAAGAGTTTTGGGAAGAAAAACGAAGGAAGTTAAAAATGAGTGGTTTGACAAAGATGTGAAATAATCGAAACAAAAAGGACAGCAAAAATAAAGTGGATAAAAACAAGAAAAGAAGAAAACTACAACATATATAGCCAGATAAGGAAAGAATGTACAAAACTGATAAAAGTCTAGAAACAAAAATGGATAAATGAAATAATGCAAGAAATAGAAGCAGATAATAAGAATAATAGTAAGCTCTACCAGCGTATAAGAAAGCAGAAGAGAAGAAAGAATACAATGGTTAACATAGGCAAGAAGGAGTGGGAAGAATATATGAAAAACATATCGAAAATAGAAGATGAAGATACTAATGAAGAAATTATGGAGGAGAACATAAGAACAGAAGAAGTAGAAGAGCCATCAATAAATGAATTTTATGAAGTACTAAATGACTTGAAGAATGGCAAGAGCAGCAGGGCTGATGAAATTTGCAATGAATGATTAAAGAGCGCAGGAGAAGAAATGAGGGAAAGACTAATACAGACTGGATTTTGCAAATATGGAGGACAGAATTAATGCCGGCAGAATGGAAAATAGGATATGTAGTGCCCATACCAAAGAAAGGAGATTTAACAAACTGTCAAAACTACAGAAGAATAACGTTACTGAAACCAGCACACAAAATATTAACATCGATAATTTTAAGAAAGATTAAAACATATTCAGAAAGCAGTATAGGAGAACACCAGAATGGATTTAGGAAAGAAAAGTCAACAATAGACGCTATACATGTATAACCCAAATGATAGAAAAAATGCTATGAAAATGACATCGAGTTGCATGTATTATTTATAGATTTCAGAGAAGCTTTTGATAGTTTAAAAAGAAACATGATAGTTAAAGACGCAAGAGCACTTGGGAATACCTGAAAACTGATAAGGATTGATAAAAATGACGATAGAAGAATCAAAGGCAGCAGTATTTACATATGAAGGGATAAAGAGGCGGTAGAAATTACAAGAGGTGTGAGACAAGGTGATGGGCTATCAGCGACCTGTTTAATATAGCGATAGAAGGAGCAATAAAAGGGAGTAAGGCCACCGGAAATATAATAACAAAATCCGTTCAAATAATAGCATATGCGGATGACATCGCGGTGATATCGAGGAATAAGAAAAACCTAGAAGAGACGACAGCAAAACTATTATATGAAGCAAGCAAAAGAGGACTACAGATCAACCAGCAAAAAACAAAATATATGAAAATAGGTACAGCAGAGAGAGAAGATATACACTAAAGATCAAATAGAGAGCATGAATACGAAGAAATGAAATCATTCAAATATCTAGGAGTCATTGTAAACAACAGAAATTAAAAAAGTATGGAATTTATGCATAGAATTCAATCCGGATACAATGCGTATTACAAATATAGAGATATCATAAAAAATGGAATTATAAGCAAGAGGACGAAACTAAGAGTATATAAAACTGCAATAAGATCAGTAGTAGTTACGCAGCGGAAGCAATGTGTTTAACGAATAAGGAAGAAGAACTGTTAAAAGTGTTTGAACGAAAAATAATTAGAAAAATTTTTGGGCCCAAGAAAGAAGACGACCAACACTACAGAAGACTGATGTACTTTGAAATAGAGACTATTCTAGAGGAAGAAAATATAGTGAGAACAATAAAATCATTTAACATGTAAATATATTTTTTATGTATTATGCGAAAAAAAAAACTTCAACAACACACTATTTAAGTAGATATCTAATCGAATATAATACTATATGATCAGGGGGAAATAAGTTTCAAATCAGCAATAACTCGTAGTATGATGTGCAGGCGCATATGACATGACTCTGATTTGGTGACCTAAACTGTGTTTACTTATAGAGTTCAGAAGATACTTGTACAATTGATTCCTTAAACTTGGCCTCGACTATTTTCCGAACATCCAATATAGGAGGAGCTCTTTAATGTCATCTGAAGTTTAAATTCTTGAAGCATTCTTCATTTACTTCGTTATTTAAAACAAAAGTGAGGTTTTGTTTAAGGTTAGAAAACACGAATGTGTTCTTTATCATAAGCAATTGGAAATAGCTTAAAAATTATACTCTTAGTTATTCTTAAGAAGTATTGATAGTAAAATTTGAACCATCATCCACTATAAGTTATACACCCAGCAAGATACAGCCACTAATAGAAATATTTACTTATTGTTAGATTAAATTCAATTTATACCGTTTTCAATTAAGACAAATATATTTACAACAGTATTAACCCAACACAATCCGTTTGATGTTTTGGTGTAAAGATGCTTAACTTTAACCGGAATATCGAGCATTTCGACTGTTACCGCATAGTTAATATCTATACATGTTTATATTAGAGGATGAAGTTAATTTGTTTCGTAAATTGAGAAAACTGATTTGTTGTTTGCAGAAAAGAGTTGAAGTTGAGTTAAATATTTGATTTCTTAAATTTAGAAACCTAATTTACTCATATCACATTCTATATTCTAAACTTAAGCATTCTAATAGTTTGAATTAAATAAAACATCTTTTATTCATTGTGTGAAACGACAATCTATTTTTGGCAACGTTATCTTAGAAACTAAAGTGAAACTATTTAACTAGTGAAATAAGAATTGGTTTCATAATTTGGCTTATAATTTTGCAAGAAGTATAACACACAATAAGTAATTAAACATGAATGATTTGGGTATATCCATTTTACTGCAATACACACACAAAAAAAAACGTTAAAATAGCAACCTCTAATCAACAAACCAACGAGATAATACATAAATCAAATTATGGCGGCTGATTTCCCTCTATACAGGCAAATTTTGGTTTGGCGTTGAAATAACTTGTGCAATTTCTTTAATAAATATAGAATTCTTATTGGCTACTATCTGAAACTGTCTTTAAATGACACCTGGTGGCACGTTTAGGGATTTATTGGAATTATTCTACATTAAGGGATGTATCTAATATAAAATATATTTCAAGATTTTTTTTTGCTATAAGCATTTATTTCTACCAGTGGTATGGTAAAAGGTATGCCTATTAGTTTCTAAATAAATGCATACAAATAAATTGGCAGCCTACAGAGTTGTTAATGGGAGATAATGGCGGCATTCTGAGTAGGAATACGATACATATCAGTAAGCGTTTCCACTAAACAAAGTGACGGTCACTGTTTTCCACTGTTGCATTTTGATTACAACAAACTCATCCATCGTTCCGAAATTATGGGTACCATGTGATTCAAAATGATTGTCGTAAGAAAAAACTGTTTTCCGGAAAAAATTATCTACACTTATTACCAATTTAATGAGCGAAGTTAGCTACATACCAAATTTCCTACATTAAAATGAATTTTCTTGACATTTAGCGACATTGGCGTGCGTGTTGTAGTATCTTTCGATTATTTATCTTATAATTTTTTTCAAATTGTTTATATTTACACCTAATATCACCAACAATAGTATTTCTGAATACTGTAAGAAAATAAGGGAATTTATCTATGGTAATTAGCTCAACAAACAGGTAAAAAATATTAACATTAAGTGAAATAGTTTATTACATTTCATAATTTTATAGGCTTATCATACACTTCAGCGCAATGAGCTGTCAAAAGAAAGTTACATTTTCATCTCTATAAAGTTTTTACGGTGCAGGAATTATTACCATTAGATCACGATAGGCGATTGGAATATTGTCATTGGTTTAATAACAATTTAAGGGACGATGACTTGCTAAACAAATCATTTTTTCTCGGATGAAGCCTGGTTTTATCTAACAGGCTATATCAATTCACAAAACTGGTCTGCAGAAAATCCACACGAATTTCAAGAAATGCAATTGCATCCCGTAAAAGTTGGAGTTTGGTCACCCTGGATGTCCACACACAGAAAAATGTTTTCTATTGTCAAGTACATCTGTGTTCTTACACATTTTTACTAGATGTAAGATAGTATTTTCTTTATTTTAGAGAATTTACTAGATCCGAGTTAACAGGTGTCCTTAAATATAATAAATTATTTTCTTGAAATTTTACTAATATCAAAACAAAATTTATTTGTGGCAAATGTTATCTCTCTTAAAACAAGTACATATAATTTTTATAAGGAATAATTCACTCTCTCACGATTTTTCTGACATTGAGTGATATTTCCTTGGCGCAAGTAACATAAGTTTCTTGTACTTAGAATAGAAAAAAAAGTTGGAATGTGGAGGGGTTGATATACGCTGAAACTTGGTTTTATCCAGTATGATCGAGTTTGCATTTCGGTATTAGATATTTCGCAGTTTTTCGACAATATTTACCCTGTGCGTTACCTAAATCTGTTTGTCACCTGTTTATAGTGCTTTGAATAACGGTAAGTATTTTTATATAATGCGTATATATACTAGTAAATAAAAAAAATATACATTTATAGTTACCGATATTTTTATAAATAGATATGTCTGAAGAACAATTTTATATTCGGCTTCAATATAAAGGCCATTTTGAGCGGTGTAGCATTGGCGTGGAGATAGAAACCGCAATAAAATACTGTAATATACTGTAAATGTAGTATCTAAATAAATACTTTTTAGTTGTAAAGTTATTCGATTTTTATTTTTTTCCTTACCTATGATTTAAAAATTCACAAAATAAAATTTAAATAAACTAATTTTATTAATATCTTAACTATGTATACTTGTAATTTATTTCGAGTTTTTACCTTAAAGTATGTGGTGTTACATGGTAACAATACAAATCCTATGTAAGAAACAACGTATATTATAAGTAAGATACAAATATGTATATTTAGCCAACAAACATTATTATCAAGCAACTAATCCTGCATAGGGTCCTCTGCCAGCATAATTAAAATTATAATAATATATTGGGTTTGGTCTTGCTGCTTGCAAACAATTGAGTAACATTTCGTCATGCTGCTGGCTTTTTCAGAATAACCAACAGTTCAGTTATTTTTGACGAAACTTTAATCAGTTTTTTGCAACCAACAATACTAGAGTAAAGGTTATCGCACATTAGTCCGTCACAAAACAGCACGGTGCGCCCCGTCAAAAAAAAACGGATAGAATTAAAGCAATGCAAATGAATGAACAAGCGCCCATTATACCAGCATACATAGCTCAGCGCAATGCTATTGCTAATGTGCGATAACCTTAAGAATAAAAACACCATTTTTGTTTCTTGATTTAAAGAAAGGAATCCTTAAGTTCAAGTAAGTACCGTTTTCATGTTTAATAAAATAAATGATAATGATGTAAAGGTATTAGATGTTTACCACTAGAAAACGACAAACTAATATTAAGCTCGCTTTGCATTTGTTTTAAGGAGTGGCCTGCTTTATATCAAATTTATTTTTTCTTAATTCAAACTTCTCAAGTTCGAATTAAATACATAATATTCTTGAAACCAGTTTTTTTTTTTATTTGTTTCAAGTAACCAGCTTTCCTTTGTTTAAGGACATTCAATTTCTTCAAACAAGGAATTAATTTCTTGGGATATTGAGAAAATAATTTTCTTCGTCCAAGAAATTGTTCATTTGCTTATATATTATTGTGATTTCCCGGGTATATGCTTTTTACGAGCATAAGGAAAATAAATAAATAACTTTCTTTAATAAAACAGTACAATCATTAATAACATGTATAATTCATGAACAAGTATATACAGGAAATATAAAAAAAGTATGAGAACTCTTACTCAGGGTGAGTATAGTTATTTGGGATATTCAAAGAAGTATTATCAATTATCCAGTATAACTTAGATCCTTTTATACAAATATGAACTTTTAAAATCTCCCGCGCTATCATAAGGGAATAGAAAACCACGTTTGCCAATTTACAAAAGCTCAGAATTTAAATCTCATACGAAATAATAATAATTTAAACAATGTTTTGACCAGACACCTCGTTTTCCGGTTTATATAAATGCCAGAGTACCTCTGAATGTGATTTCCTTGTAGTGACAATCCAGATTCGCTCGTATATTCACCTCCTTCGTTACATTCAGGATGTATGATTAGACTCGGACAGCAAAACACATGTAAATCCCATGTAAAACATGTACCCAGATATAGTAAACACCAAATTCGTGAATTTATCCCCTGCGATACCAGATATACCCCCGCAATATGGTTTAATTCATTTATATCTGATGAGAAATGACACAGCTTTTTTAAGACTTTTCATCAATTATCAACACGTAACCAAGGATTTTCATACATTTTCTTTATACGAATCACATTAGGTCACTCCCCATTCAAGTCAAGTGAACACCTAGGATACCACGGATACCTGACTATCGTACAGTTGTCAGACGATAAATTATATTCAACTTCCATGACTACTAGTGTGAATTAATCCAAATTATACTGGACTTACAAACAGGTGCGTACATAAAATAGTAATTGCATTTCAATATGGTTGGTAGCTTTCCTCTTATAAAACACAGCAATATATAAGAACGAGAGGTACTTCAGTTGAGAAATTCTCACTTGATTCTAGAAATTACTTCTCTCTGTGCAGGCAACGAATAATAGGGCCAATTTTCTTCGAGGAAACTGTAACAGCCCAACGTTACCAACAGATGTTAGAATTGTTTATTGCAGAGTTACAAGAAAATGAGCTTGAAGCAGATTATTTTCAGCACGATAATGCTCCAGCACATATTGCTCGACAAACCTGCAATATCTTCAACAGTTTTTGGCTGACAGGGTCGTTAGAGCACAAAGATGGCCATCAAGATCGCTTGATCTAAACCCCATTAGCAATTTACTTCATGTTCGGCTCTCTAAAAATATGGACTATAGAACTATGCATCCCATAGAAGAACTGAGAGATGCAGTTTTGTCACTTAATAATTAACCAGTGTGAACTTGGCAAGCAACTTTATTAAAAAAAAATAAACGTAGTACGGTTCGATTGTACTTTCGTTTGTACCGTTTGTACCAACTTCAGTTTCGTTTGTACCTCAAAGTTAAAAAAATAAAAAGGGTTAAAAAAAATTCAGCAAGCAGTACAAGTTATTCAAAAAACGGACAACGTCAATCGAAAGAGTATCGTTTGTACCCGTTTTACCTCCATTTAAATCGTGTGTACTTCCTCCAAACCGAAGTAGAAACATTTTGAAAATAAGTAGTCGGCGAGCGAAATTTCGCTAATTTTTGAGATATTGGAAAACGGCCAAGGCTATTCGAAAAAGCATCGTTTGTACCCGTTTGTACCTCTTTTTACATCGTTTGTACTTCAACCAAACCGCAAGTAGAGCCAATTCAAAATATGTCAAAGAGAGAAATTTGGCTATTTTCTGAGTTATCAAAAAACGGCGAAGGCTGTTCGAAAGAGCATCGTTTGTACCCGTTTGTACCTCTTTTTACATCGTTTGTACTTCAACCAAACCGGAAGTAGAGCCAATTCAAAATATGTCAAAGAGAGAAATTTGGCTATTTTTTGAGTTATCAAAAAACGGCGAAGACTGTTCGAAAGAGCATCGTTAGTACCCGTTTGTACCTTTTTTTACATCGTTTGTACTTCAACCAAACCGGAAGTAGAGCCAATTCAAAATATGTCAAAGAGAGAAATTTGGCTATTTTCTGAGTTATCAAAAAACGGCGAAGGCTGTTCGAAAGAGCATCGTTTGTACCCGTTTGTACCTCTTTTTACATCGTTTGTACTTCAACCAAACCGGAAGTAGAGCCAATTCAAAATATGTCAAAGAGAGTAATTTGGCTATTTTTTGAGTTATCAAAAAACGGCGAAGGCTGTTCGAAAGAGCATCGTTTGTACCCGTTTGTACCTCTTTTACATCGTTTGTACTTCAACCAAACCGGAAGTAGAGCCAATTCAAAATATGTCAAAGAGAGAAATTTGGCTATTTTTTGAGTTATCAAAAAACGGCGAAGGCTGTTCGAAAGAGCATCGTTTGTACCCATTTGTACCTTTTTTTACATCGTTTGTACTTCAATCAAACCGGAAGTAGACAATTCAAAATATGTCAAAGAGAGAATTCGGCTATTTTTTAAGATATCAAAAAACGGCCAAGGCTACTCGAAAGTGCATTGTTTGTACCCGTTTGTACCTCTTTTTAAATGTTCGTACCTCAAAGAGAACCGGGCAGAGACATTTGAAAATATGTCAGACAGAGAAATGTTACTAATGTTTGAGATATCGCAAAGTGGCTAACACTATTCGAAAGAACATCGTTTAAAACAGTTTGCACCTTTTTTGAAATCGTTTGTACTTCGGAGAAGCCGGAAGTAGTTCTTTTCAACATTTATGTTACATTTTTGTCTCAATTAAACAAGGTTCTCATCCCCTATTTTAGAAAACATATAAATACAGATATTCTGCATTTTTCCAAATTGGGTAAGACAACCTAGTAATGTGACCATTATTTATTAATTATGTATTTAATTTATACTTTGTGAGACCTTTAAGTATATTCTTAAATATGTGTGTTGTTTTTAAATCAACACTTATTATATATTTCTATATCTTTGGTTACAGATACCGGTTATAAATGTATTTTAATTATCTAATTATTATGAACCTCTGCTAAAGAGATTATGAAGAGAAATATTCAATTGAGTCGTGTAGCGGCACATTCAACGAACTGAATCAAATGGCATTGCCCGTAGTGCGATATCTCAAACATTAGCGAAATTTCTCTCTCATATCTTCAAATGCTTCTACTTCCGGTTTGCTTGAAATACAAACAATGTAAAAAGAGGTACAAACGGGTACAAACGATGCTCTTTCGAACAGCCTTCTCCGTTTTTTGACTCAGAAAATAGCCAAATTTCTCTCTTTGACATATTTTGAATTGGCTCTACTTCCGGTTTGGTTGAAGTACAAATGATGTAAAAAGAGGTACAAACGGGTACAAACGATGCTTTTTCGAATAGCCTTGGCCGTTTTCCAATA
This sequence comes from Protaetia brevitarsis, assembly GCA_004143645.1. NCBI lineage: Eukaryota > Metazoa > Arthropoda > Insecta > Coleoptera > Scarabaeidae > Protaetia > Protaetia brevitarsis. Next base: position 50,137 of record RXPK01000874.1, on the reverse strand, counting down.
TCTCAAAAATTAGCGAAATTTCTCTCGCCGACTTACTTATTTTCAAATGTTTCTACTTCCGGTTTGGAGGAAGTACACACGATTTAGATGGAGGTACAAACGGGTACAAACGATGTTCTTTCGAATGACGTTGTCCATTGTTGAATATCTTGTACTTGCTTGCTGATTTTTTTTTAAGCCTTTCTATTTTTGTAAGCTTTGAGGTACAAACGAAACCGAAGGTGGTACAAACGGGTACAAGCGATGCTCATTCGAATGGCGTTGTCCGTTTTTGAATATCTTGTACTTGCTTGCTGAATTTTTTTTAACCCTTTCTATTTTTTTAACCTTTGAGGTACAAACGAAACCGAAGGTGGTACAAACAGGTACAAACGAAGTACAATCGAACCGTACTACGTTTATTTTTTTTTGATAAAGTTGCTTGCCAAGTTCACACCGGTTAATAATTATACTAATTGTATGTTATAATTTAAAGTAATAAATAAATTTAGTTAAACACCAGTTAGTACTGAATTGTAAAATCATAATTTAGTAAAGTTAAATTAATTACATTTCATTTTTACAAGCAGAAACACCAATCAATAGTCGTTTTATATAATGCGAGTTCAAATATACATAGGTTACGTTTTCCTTATTTATGACAGATCCGTTTACTTTCTTATGTTCCAACACTGACTTAGTTCAAACCTTCATTACAAACACGCGGCATATACCTACACCCTGTTACTATCTATAGGAGCGGAATTGACAATCATTTTGAATCTCTGTGTACATCTAATAGATGCACAAACCACGTCACCAGCTCAAAATGCTCAAATGGCCGTGTAAACTATGATATAAACTGACTATCCGTTAAAAACTTGATGGCGCTGTAGTCGGCTAACGTCCTCTGACGAGCTTTTACCATTCTAATTCGCCATTGGTGTATTTGAATTAGACCACTTATTTAGAAACAAAAATATCGAAAAAATAGGAAGTTTTGTGTCAAAATTTGCCACAATCTTGTCGTGTATGTCTCGACCATAGACAAGGATAAATATATAGATAGAGCTTAGAGATTCGCAGTGTTCAGATCACATGGAGGCCGCCATTTTGATGCATGACAGGGTTGTGAAAAAACAATTTAAAGATAAACCAAGGACGTAATGGTAATATTTTAAAATAAAAAAATAAATAAAATGCTCAACTTCCTTTTGACACTAGTATTACACTATATACATATAGGAAATTGTATTTTGTAATGCTAGAAAGACATTACATCGATATTTAATTCATTTTTATTTATTCAAATGTATAAGCTAATACAATACTTGGAATTTCAAGTTTTTAGGTTATTTCATATTTCTGGGGTATAGTAAATACACATTATGTCATATGACTTTTCTTTATTGGTGGCTAAACACAAATATAAGTTTGTTTATTTTTTTTTCTTACTAATTCGACTTACAGTTCTTGCGTTTAATTTCACCAAACTATGAAGCTGTATTTTACAATAACACTCAATGATCACTTTTGTTAATAAGATAGGATGTTCTTCAAGGAACTGTCTGCGATATGCTGAAATTACCAATACATATTCTTAATCTCTCGGATCAGCTGACTATTAATCCATCTGAAATAGAATACATGTCATGTCTATGTTTTGCGTCAACAGTGCAGAAATGCCTTTATTCTTTCGACAGTGTATATTTATTTTCTTTCAGATTCTTTGCAGCAGATGTTAACTGCAACAAGCACTCTTCACAAAGGAGAATGCAATAAAGTTATACCACATACCCATAACAAGTAGATTATAGTTGGCTCTTACTGATGGAAACTGTCACTGGTCATCAGGGGATACCAATCTACGGATGCTTTTACATCCCGGTACACAGCAAGACATTCTACAACATAAACGCTAATTCACGTCTAATTATTCACAGTAATAATACCACACACCTCACTAAATGTTCTTGGTTCTCTTAACACTTAAACTCTCTTAAAATATTAAAAAAAAATGGTCCAACGAAATAAATTATTTACTAACAACGTATTATTCAATAATTCAACTACACTTTAATAAACTACTAATACTAAACAACTTAATCGAAATAATAGTAAAATGTGAAATGCTTAATAATACGAAAATATAAACACGAATAACCTTAAAAACAATGGGTTTTATAAACCTCCCAAACAAAACTACTACAACAACAGCTGATCTATACATCAAAATGGCGGTTTCTACACAATCTGAAAGTTCGCGAATGCGGAATGGTCTAAACTCTTTCTAATAGTTATATTCTTGTCTATGGTCTCGACACAAACATTGTAGAAAAAAATGTCACAGTTGTGTGAGATTATACAACAAAAGTTTAACCACAATTTTAAAGTATTATTTGCGAAAAAGCAACATGTAATAATTAACAAAAATCTGTGATAAGGTTACATAATTATGCTAATTACTGCCACAATATTTTTTTCTACAATATTGTCGTATATTATTCCAACAGATTTTTTTCCGTGTATAAAATCACTGAAATATACAAAATCATATTGCAACAATAAAATAATATTTAATTCCATACACACAGTTCAAAGTAATTATTATTTTCTCTTTTTGAGGGAGTGATTTTTTGAGTTGGGTTAGGGCTGTTTGATCACAACGAAAGAATGGTAACCCTCAAAAAATATGCTTAATTCATTGTTATACATTTAGGTAATGCGTAACTATTACTATAATGTTATAAGATGGATACATAATCTAAAAAGTACATTTGAAATACGACACCTATATAGGTGCTAATATGTGCCTCCTTTTTCCTCTAGTCATAATTGGGTGTTGTCTTTTTTTTGCAAAACGTATAACATTTTATAAGGCTGTCGTATTATTAATTTTTTCCTTCCATGTTTATCACGAACCTCGACCGTACCGTCATGGCGACACAATGTAACCTTCAAACGAGTTATTATTTATTATCGTTACAGGAGACTGTTTACGGTGACCATTAACGAAATACTTAGGCGAATATACGTGCATATATAAACGCTACGGAATTTAAATTGAAATATATACTTAAATGTTGTCAAAGTTTTGTGTCACTTAAAAATAAGTGCTCTAATATTTACAAAAATGTTGTTAACTGCAAACATAATTTTGGTTATAATCAGCTTTATGCAATACAGACAAGCGATCTGTCCAGACGATTCAAAAATTAAACACTGAATTAGGTGCAACTACACACAAAAAATCTTTTATCAATCTGAATATTTTAATTTATTCAGAAATCGAAACTTAATATATATTTAAATGAAGTAAATCTTGTTGGTTAGAACATAAGAATAAATTCTCTGAAAACACAATATACTCTTAGAACAAATAGTATAAATATTTGCATTGAAGTATACTTCCTCCAAATGAACATTGCTATTGTTGTAAGGAATAAATCTATGCAGTAATAGTGAGAAAGTCTGTAGATTCAAAATAAAATCCCTTATACGTCTGGTATAATGAATTACTATATAAAATTATTAAATGTTTTTTTATTGAAAACGTGAAATACCAAATTAAAATTACCATAATATTGAAACATTTGAAACGAATTTTACCCCACCATTTATTGCACTAAAACTTATGTGTCATTGGTTCTCTCTTTTTTAGAGGGGGTTTAGGGGGGTTTTGCATATACATACTGCTGCGTACTGATTGAGTTAATTGAAAATTGCAAAATTAATTTTACAAAGAAAAAGAAAAATAAAATTAGCTAGCTCAATGGATAAAATTTTAAAGAACGCAAAAGAATAATTAACCTCAGAGTTACCCTCGCCAATTAAAACTTGAATCTAACCACGAAAAATAAATTGTGAGTGTATGAAATCAGACTTTCTTAATTACCCGAAAAATTGAAAAGGTTTAAAATAAAAATAAAAGAACAGTATTTTCAACCTAAAAATGTTAAGTAACAATCAAATTTATTTTTCAAAATGCGTTAAATTGCAACTTGTGCAGAAAAAAAAAAACCCTGAACTGAAGGTTCTGGCCTAAAATAAAAACTGCACTTGACTCTAAATTAAAATAGGACAATGCTATTTCCTATGCAAAGCAAAAGTTTTGTTTGTTCAGGAAGATTATCCAATATACACAACCTTTGAATTACTATCCACGTGGTTCCACGCAACTAACAATAAACTAAGCGTGGACAATTACTAGAAATTTACATAAAATTGAAAAACTAAATGCAAGAATAAAGCTTCTACTCACCCAACCGAGGTGATTGATAATTAAAAATGAAACAGCAAAATTGAGTGAACGAAAACTTAACTCTTTAAACTAAAATGAGAAAAAATAAATTAAAATGTATCTCCCCAAACAAAAATAATAATTGACCTTATATCTATAATGTGCACACTTCAATATATTAGCAATTATCACAATATGAATTCCTTGATGGACCAATTAAAAGACAAATAATGCGAAATTTACAATATCAAAGTGAATTACAAATGGGAACAATAATATACAAAAATACGTCTACTCACGTCAATAGTCGAACAAGGAAGTCACTAACAACACTCTACAATTGTTTTTCTTACAATCCCTCTCACAAAATCGTACAACGCAGTCGTATAACATTTCAACGAAATTCAATAGAATCCGCATTAAACAACACAAGCAAACACTAGACAAATAAATGAATGGAATTAATTTTAAAAAACTTAACACTTAATTAATTAAATCATACAATTAACTCTAACTAAAACTAAACTTGTGCAAAATTAAAATTGTGTTTCTCGGTAAATTAAACAACAGCTGATTTAGCAAGGAACACAACCAATAACCAGCAAATTGGGTTGTCTAACCACAGCAATACGCTTGATTGACCAGCGAACAGTGTTGTTGGTTGTGAGTGTAAGTAAATCTAAATTGATACCCCAACCGTCTCACATCTACTTACAGAATGGGGTGGAAAGGGGGCTGATGCACAGATGCTACCATTAAAATATTCGAAGGTGGAACATACGTGTTATCTAATATTAAAGGATTACTGGTTTAAAGAACTTTGAAATAATACTTATTGTTAGAGTCAACGCCATTGTGTCGATAATATTATAGAGTTGGGCAAATTTTCCGGCATTGCAGGAACGTATTCAGAACGTGCGCTCCAACTCGTGTACTCTAATAAAGCAGATGAACCGTAGAGTTGCAAGCCAATAACAACAGTACCTGCTTTTCTTATAAAATGTAAAAAAAAATAATGTAGTGATATAAAATGCGAATGCTGTGGCCTTTATTAATAATTAATATGACTTACGTTTTATAAATACATACTAAATTACAATAATACGATTGATCTGCTTTATTTATATCACATTATTTGAGGCCCGCGTCGCAATACGTATCTGCTCCGCCGGACAATTGCCAACTCTAATAATATATGAACATGGTAGGTGTGTACATTAACAAACATGTAGGTATTTACTAGTTATTAGTTTTCATAGGTAATACCATCAAATTATTATACTGATTGAAATTATATCAGTAACCAACGCCGACTAGATACATACCAGGCCCAGGCATTGAGTAGGAAGTATCCCAAGAACACCGGTCGCAACGACGGATACGCATAACATCTATACCTCTACGCATCAATATCCCGTGCGCACTCATGGAGTACCCCGATACGCTACCTTCTCCCAAACATTGTAAAACTATGAAGTATGACAGTAAATTTATTTAATTACATAATATTTCTTTATTTATTAATTTTCCCCTACCGAGTTTTTTTGGTGTTACAAACACAAAATTAGTAGGTAATTATTATCCTTGAATAGTAGAAATGCTTAGATTAAGCAAGTAAGTATTTATCAGTTCAATATAGTTATATTTTGGAAGCAAATAATGGCAATACTTTAAATAATAATTTTATATATTTCTATCAAATGTATACATAAATTATTAAGGCATAAATATGATAGTTTCCAGTTGAGAAAATCTATTTACTCAAATCTAAAATAATTATTCTTGTGGTGAAAATATTATATGTTCATAATGATTTTAGTATATTGATTACATTTGAACTAAAAAATTGTCTCGTCTAACAAATTCACGGGTTTGGGAAACTAAAAAAAAAATTATTCTCAATATAAATACATCATCTTCTTGCTTATATAGGAAGTTCTGTTATATTCAATGTGATGCATTTATATTCAAATTGAGTAATTATTTTTTATATGTATCTTTTAAATGAAAGGTCAGATAATGACCGTCAGAAGAGGTGCAATAAAATAATTACAGATGTTATATTCAATGTGATGCATTTATATTCAAATTGTGTAATTATTTTTGTGTGTGGTGAAAATATGGTGGGTGATGAGTTGCTGCGAAACAAACTGCTATTTTGCAGCAGCTAACAACCGTTAGCAGTTTGTAGCAGTTATTCCATATCAAAATAAGCTGCCACTTTTTGTAGCAGTTTTCTGATGTAGTAGACAAGTGCAAATGTTGTGAAACATACATGTATATTCGTAGCAGTATACAGGGTGTATCAAATAAAAAAGTAAATTTTGCTTGGGTGTTAACTACACGACATATAAAGCACAAACCCACCGAAACCGGATTTCATCATTAAAGAATAAAAAAAAGGAAAATTTAGAGCCAAACATTCTTTAGTCCGGGCCTGATGCAAGGAAACGTCATATTAGGCATCCGCTAAACGTGGTATTATGTATAAATACATTGCACTCATTTAGTATTATTCTTAATGGTATGCCGTAAGTTTATTTAACGTCATTCTGAATAAATAAAGGCCCTTGTAAAAATAGCAAAACTGAGGTATTATAAATTTCTTCTTTTTTATAAAATAAACATTCCTTTTTTTGTTAAGAGCATTCTACGTAAGTCTACAAAGTATTATTTTTAATATCCTTCAGTAGTTACAAAAAACGTAAATATTTTCCTTTTGCTTTGTCGAATCGAGAGTTAGTTGTTAATAAACGGTACCACATGAATTTGAGTTACTTCTTCTGGATTTATTTAATCAAATAACGCAAAATGAATTGAATAGAATTACACAGAAATAAATGTAGATACAGAAAATTTGCACCCCTTTTTACTATGATATCGCACGAAAAATGAATCTATACATTCCCGCACTTTTTCCGATGCATCAAGCTTCGATTTTCTTTATATGAAATCATGATGGTCTTGAAAAGGATCGTTTTTTCGAGACGGGAAGAATTTAAATAGAATGTTCGAAGCGGCTTGCACTCCAAGCGGCGATCCACATAAAACTAACAGCGGTAATGGCTGAATGATAGTGGTATGTGGGGGTATACTCGGGACAGCATTTAGGTTGGGCACAGGTGCGGCTCTAGCCCACGGCATTTACAAAATATTTTTTTTCTCGTTAATGCTTACAGATAGACCCCCTGTGCATTAAGACTTTTTGATTGTATATGATTACAGCTGCTACATACTATTATATTTACCTCTATATCTGATACATCCTGTATATAGCAGTAAAGCAGTGTATACAGATTGCTGTGTAGAAGGGGTACCAAAGAAAAAGCAAAATCAAAAGTAAAAATGAAAATTCAATTAACTAGCTCAGCGGATAAAAAATAAATGGCGCAAAAGAACAATTAAACTCAGGGTTACCCTCACAATTAAAACTTGAATTTAATCACGAAAAGTAAACTGTGGGTGAAAGAAAACTGACTTTCTTTAATTACTCCAAAAATTGAAAAGGTTTTAACAAAAATAAAAGAATAGAAATTTTGAATGACGTTAACAATCAGAAATTTTATTGTATTAAAAAAAAAACATTTGGTTACAAATTGCAGAAAAAAAAAACCATGAGCTTAGGGCTCTGGCCGATATCAAAAACTGCATTAGACTCTAATATTACAAAAGGACAATGCAAATTCCTTTAACAAACAAAAGACAAAACAGCTCAGGAAGATAATCCTTTTTCACGAAAATCCACGTGGTTTCAAAAATAGAACTACTAAAATTAAACGTGGACAATTCAAATAAATTAACACCAGAAAATTCAAATACAAGCACAAAGCTTCTTTTCACCCAACCCGAGGTGATTAAAGAATAATTACAAAACAGCAAAATACAAAAAAAAATGAAAAATTTAACTCTTAAAACTAATTATATCTTTTTGCAGGGAAATAATAAAAGATCCTATATCTAATTTGTGTACACAACAATATAATACCAATTATTACAGAGTGGGTTCCTTGACGGATGATATAAATCAGAATTAACGAAACAAATCTTTAAATATAAATGAAATACCAAAATGGCAGCAATGAAATAGTATATTAAAGTACGAGTTTCATAAGCATGATTTTGTCGCACGAGTTCAAGTTTAGAAAACGAGCCGCAGGCGAGTTTTCTAATGAACGAGTGCGACAAAAAGCCTTATGAAACGAGTCCTTTATACTATTTTTTCTATTTTGCATTATAAATTAATAATAAATACTTAATAAAATCTCATTAAAAAATGTTGAGTTTATTTTTATATGAAGTTGTCACATTGACATACGATTAACATTTGACGAATTCAAAATTCAAATTCGGCTATTTAAATTGTTTAAACAATATATTTCATAATATAGTCTCTGTAAACTGTAAAAAATGAGTGATACTGAGACAAATTTATCTTGTACGCCACCACAACTGCGTGAAATTGCGGATAACGCCGTCATAAATTTATTACCGAAAAAATCAAAAGCAGTATATGAAAAATGCTACCATCAATTTGAACTATGGGCTGTACAGAATAATGTCAACACAATATCTGAAAACATTTTATTGGCATATTTTGAATTACAAGGTAAAAATAAGAAATCTTCTACCTTATGGTCTATGTATTCCATGCTTCGTTCTTGCTTTTCCATTTATAAAAATACAGACATATCAAAATATATTAAATTACAAGCCTATTTAAAACGATTCTCTGAGGAATACGAGGCTAAGAAATCTAAAATTTTATGCATTGAAGATATTAATAAATTTATAGAAGAAGGTTTTGACGCATTGTATTTAGCAATAAAGGCACGATATTATTTGCAAAATGTAATTTTTTATGTAATGGATTTAATTTTAGATCGTTTTTAATAATGGGTTACACAGGTGCCTGTAGACGAGATGAATTAACAAATATGTCCATACATGATTTAGAATTTAAGAGTGATATTATTTTGGTGACAGTACCTAAAACAAAAAATAATATCGTAAGAGTTTTTGCAATTACGGATGAAAGATGGATTACTTTAATTAAAAAATATGTCGCCCTGCGACCAAAAAATATTAATCATTCAAGATTCTTCCTTACATATCGCAATGGTTATTGTATATCGTGCCCGATTGGAATTAATACGATTGGCAAAATGCCTAAATTAATATCTGATTTTCTAAAATTGCCCAATTCAGAGCTTTATACTGGACATTGCTTCAGACGTTCTAGTGCTACACACTTAGCAGACGCAGGCAGTGATTTGCTGACTATAAAACGTCATGGTGGATGGAAGTCATCTGCGGTAGCTGAGGGTTACATCGAAACATCTATGAAAAGTAAAGTGGCTGTAGCGCACAACTTATCAGGGCCAAATACATCTGGTCATTCTAGAGTTATATCATCGAATGATTCTCAATCACAAGAGTCTACCATTAAAGCCAATAACATAACTCAGCAAAACTTTGTTACGAAGAATTTGCCTGGCATAACAATACATGCTCAAGATACTTGTTCCGTCAGTGTAAATGTATACAGTAATTCCACGTTTCATAACAATAACAATGTAAACTAAATTTGTATAGAATTTTTGATTAAAGTATTTACAATTTACATGCATTAAACGTCAATTTTGCTTTCTGTCATAATGTATTCAATACAGCCAACCTATAGAAATAAAAAAAGGCGTATCACAATGAAGCACTTTTCGATACGCAAAAGCGTGTTACAATTGCGTTTTTATGAACGCAAAATAGAAAAATAAATTTACATCTACTTACACCGGCATCTCGTCAAAGAACTCGCCCCTCGGGGAAACATATCGCATACATATAAAGATCTTACAGCTGCGTGCGCTGCAACGCGCAAAGATCATAGAAGAACTCCTCAAAGAAGGACATAGAACAACATGAGCAAATAAAAATATAATAAAGAGTGAAAACAATTTCAACTGAACATTTAAATAAATAAAATGAACAATTAACTCAATTAACAAAACCTTATTTAAAAATAAAACATTAATTGCTGAGAAAATTTGCCCGAAACATTGATAAAGACTAATTGGAATGAACAAGAAAAAGAAACTGAATTTACGAAAACCGGGGTGCCAGACCCCACAGCAATATGTTAAAAAGATAAACTGCTTCTTCTCAAAGTTTCTTTTGTAATTTTTAATTTAGTAATCTGTGTGGTAGATACTCTTTCTTAAATTTTATTGGCGTATTTACAATTTAAATCCTCTCACATTCAAAATGTATTTGTTTCTTTCTCTGTAGGTATATTCTTTGTAAAATGTAATTCTACTGTCGTTCCAGAGGTTTCTTTAATGACTAATACATCGAAAAAGACCACAACTTTACGGGATAGCAACAGATATCAATCCATTTCCTGCTTTTATAAGTAGTTCCTGGCACTTCGATCACCTCGCGCATGCTTAGAGCAGTGTCCCCCGATCAAATATTATGCCCAAGAACGCTTGAATCGAATATTTGTGCGTGTACTTATCACATTATGCGTTTAAATATGGAATCCACTGTGTAGTAACAGCGGTCTAGTAGAGCGTTTAGAACGATAGCGGAAGTAGTTTCGGGAGAACACGTGTCCTCTTCATATCGCATAATGTATGTATGTCGTATGCGTGCTATATACGGTGTTCCCGCTCCTTAGCTCGTCCTCAACCGACGTGCTTTACGGTGTTCGGTCGGCAGGAGGTTCGTTTGGCTTCGTCCCAACTCGGAGAATCAATGTTTGTCAACCGCTTTATAAAGCGCAGTTGATGCGCGTCGGTTTTGTTGCGGAAAAACTGAGAAAACGTTTATTGTCTATTAAGTCGTACTTTTAATTTCGCTAAATATACTTAATTTGTTTTTTTTTCTCCTGTATCTACGTTATTTCGATCAAAATCTGAAACTCCACGTGATCATCCAAACGATTACGCATTAATGTTTCAATTATGTATTAAGTTCTTTGTAAACTAACAGCTCTCTGTATGTTGAGCCAATTGAAAGCTTTAAATGGTGATTGTAACAAGTAACAATAATAACTATACTCCATTCACTTTAAGAATGCATTAGATAGCGCTGTCATCGACGTCCAAATTACACCGAAGAATAAAAAATTTCGGGGGCAAATTCAAGCGAAAAAGTTTGGTTATCAAAATTTTGTGATAATAGCAAAGGGTAATATAAAATCACTACGCTTTTGGTAGTTTATTTAGAATGTTATGGCCATACTATGAGGTGATAAAATAATACAAATACACCGAGAGAAAAAAAAGTGTTGTATTAACTAATAAAATGGTGTATTGGACACTTTTTTCGTTTTCAATATGAGCAATGATATTTTAGTCTTAATGCAATACGTAAAAAAATGTTAAATTGCGTTAGTTAACTGAATAATAATAAATGTTATATGAAACAGACTACGCGTGATTCTGTGAACATGTACTTAATTTTCCATTAACAATTTCTACCTGCTAATTGAATAATACAATAACATTATCCCAACACAGTTACTTGTTGTACACACACGAAGTAATAATTGTCTCTATAATTTTATAATATTGGTTTAGCACTATAAAATGTTGATTCAAAACTTATATTGTTTCATTTAACCTACCTGTGGTATTCATCGAATGACTATTTGCATGTAATTCAACACCTTTAGGTGGTTATACGAAAAAGATTTTCTTGTTAGTGGAACCATTTTCGATTTTGCATAAAATCACGTTACTGATCGGGCGAGTTTTTAATTTCATCGATGGATCCATCGATTACTGTATCATCTATGTATTAAACAGAGATATACTGTAATCGATGGATCTATCGATGAAATTAAAAATCCACCCGCACATTCAGCAATTAGTCCATTGATAGCAACGCATAGCTATATATTGCCTAATCAGGAAGACTATATAGTAGGTAATAGAAGAAAAACATTTACGGCTTTATATACTAAACTTATATTAGCTTAATAACATAACTAAAAAAATATAAAAGTTTTATTCATACAATTGAAAGGAAAGTACAATTTAACGTTTCATAATAAATCATTAATAACAACATTTAACCAAAATTCGTTATCAGCATTTACCGATTTCGTAATACTACCCACCAAATAATCATTATTTTCAACGGAATTGGTTTTTATCGTATTAATCGATTTACTTAAACATTTAGAGGCAAAATGATTTTTACGATTACATTTATCACATATTTTACCATAAGTTGGACAACTGTTTTGCGTATGCGTAAAATTACAACGTGTACACGACCTGTTCTAGAATTGTTCGAATCCGTTACAAACGATCTTATTTGAAGTTGCCGCACACCTCTTTCCAATGATCTTCCATCCTTGTGCGGCCCTTGGGTGAAACTTGTCTTCTGTCTTGTTCCTGCATCCGGCTGTCGATCGATCTATTTTCTAGCGTAATTTCAATTTAAAATTTCTCGAACTTCCTTTCCTATACAATGTAACAGCGTCGCTGCTTGTATTTCGGCTGTTTTCCCACTGCAACCACTCGCGGTAGAATATAATTCCCAATCTTCTTTGAATTGCCTCCAATTTTTTGCTAGGTCGCCCTCCATTTTTATCTTCTTGGGTTGAGATAAATTCTCCATTTTGTTTTGTTCCTTTCTGACATTTTTTTTTTATAATTTGTTGCACTTTTTCTTCCTTTCACTGATTTTTTTTGTATTTTGTTTGTTTTTTATTCTGACTGCGCCATGTTATATGTATATAACGCGATGGGTTTTGATTATCTTTATTATTCAATATTAATGTTACAGAAACTTACAAAAATAGGTCTTATTCCTACGGAGGTTGGATACTGACTGACTATACGCATGTGCGATCACCTATATGTAATAGTATTAAATATTACATTTCATTGAGTTAACACCGATAGTAAATATTTAAAGAACACCTTTTTCAAATGTCAAATTGACAATTTATGGGATTAAACCAACAAGATAAAATATTGGTTACGCGTGAACACTATAATCTTGTTAAATTAACTCTAAAGTGTGCAACAATATAAATATGTTTGTTTCAAATAGGTGCATATGATTCACTTAAATGCAACATGGTTAAATCAATGCTCAAATTCGTGACACTACCAAAAATGTTGAAATAACCATTTCATTTCTCTCAGTGTAAACTAACAATGAATAGATTTCGGGAATCTTACAGAGGTAATTAACGACAGCCAAAAACTTGTCAAATCTCGGTGAAATTATGTTTATTCTATTCCATATGCGACGTTTCAACGTTTACAATTCCTCCTTAGAAAGCTATAAAGCAAGTATGGGCAACCTTTCACATGTTGTGGGCCAAACTTTAGTGTGGAAATAGGTTCGCGGGCCGCGTTTAAAAATAGTGCATTTTAAAGTAGTGTTCATAATTTTTAGCGATAGATATCAGACATGAAATAACACCACAATGTTATTACAATGCAATTTATTAAAATAAGAAAATGAAATGAAAAAAACAGGTACAACATTATAATTAAATCGTGAAATTTGGAATTATTACAAACTACAAAAGTTAAATAGCGACAACGAAATCAATGAGACCCTTGAGCTTGAATTTGGGAAACTAATCCATCGACGTTTGTGGATGAATTCCACTGATACAAAGACGTAAAGAATTTTCCAAATTATCGTCAGTCAGCCTTGTACGATGTTTTGATTTATTAACTTTCATCATTGAAAAGAACTGTTCGCATTTATAAGTACTGCCAAACGCACAAATCAATCCTCTTGCGAATTTTCTAAGCTCCGGAAAATGGTCTTCTTCGAGGTATTTTTTGTAGAAATCGCACAACTCCACGTCTTCAAATTTAGATTTTAGGAGTGAGTTTTCTTGAAGCTCGATCAACTCCATTTGCAAGTGCATTGAATCATGTTGTACATTACTTTTTGTTGGAGTAGCTAATAAATTGAAACTGTCTTCCATGTTTTTAAAATCGCTAAATCTGTTTTGAAAATTGCTCCGACAGTAACTTGGGTTCTTCAGCATATTGAGCATAAGCAGTATTTTCATACGCAGAGAGCTTGGTGAAATGGTAACTGTTATCAGACAGCAACTGTGCCTCCCGCAAGCGGATTTTGTTTTGAAACGCTTTCAAACGGCTGTACAAATCATTTACTAACTGTCCTTGTTTTTGAAATTTCAAATTTAAATCGTTCAAATGGCCTGTAAGGTCGACCAGAAATGCTAAGTTACATATTCATTTTGGGTCACTCAATTCAGATAGTGGTTTATCTTTTATTTGCATAAAATCTGATATCTCATTTCTAAGCTCGTAAAACCGTTTCAGCATTTTTCCTTTGCTTAACCATCTGACTTCACAATAATATGTTACGTCGTCATATTCGGCTGATATTTCATCCAAAAACGCCATGAACTGATGATGGTTAAGCCCTCGGGATCGAATAAAATTGATGGTTTTTACTACCACATTCATAACATTCTGGAGTCAAATGAACTTAGAACACAAGTTCTGTTGGTGGATAATGCAATGAAGGACTATCAAATCATCTTTTTGCACATTTAATTCAGTTGCTTTTTCATACAAAATTCTGATGAAACCTTTACGTAAGCCGACCATAGAAGTTGCACCATCTGTGCATACACCAACTAATTTTGACCATGGCAAACCAAAACTTGTGAATACCTTTTCAACTTCATTAGAAATGTCCTCTCCTGTAGTGATTCCTTTTATCTGCTGTAAAGCAAGCAATTCCTCAGTAACAGTGAACTCTTTATCAACACCTCCAATAAATATAGCCAGTTGAGCTGTGTCAGACAAATCGGTGCTTTGGTCTAATGCTATGGAAAATGATTCAAAACCAGCCATACGGTCAGTCAAATTTGTTTTTATATCATTAGCCATCGTTTCTATACGTTGGGCAACAGTTCGTCTTGACAAACTAATTTTTTCAAATTCATTTTTCTTTTCAGAACACAACACACTGCAAACTTCTAACATACACTCCTTGATAAATTCTTCTTCGGCAAATGGTTTTAATGACTTTTCCAATTTCGAACTAACTACAAAACTAGCTTTCATAACATTATGAAGTTGTGTTCTTTGTTTATGAAACATTTGCTGCTGTTTTTCCAAATTTGGGGTAAGCTTCTGGATTTTGTCTTTTCTTATTTGTCCTGTCAGTGAGTGTAGCATAGGATGCTTAGTTATGTAACCATGTAGTATTGTAAGAATAGAAATTAATACACATAATGTTAGGATAATAATTTAAAATGATTTTTTTTATGGACAAATCAGTCAAGACTAAAACATGTTAAGTGGTAGTGGTCAAGTAATATGCCCACAGTAAATACGTAGAAACAAATGTACCTCTTAAAAATCGTAGAACAACAATCTATAAAGCAAAGGGAACATAAAAAGCGAACAGCTTAAGGTATAAGTTTTGAAAATATAGCATATGTCAATTAATAAGCACAAAAAAGTGTAATTGTAAATAATTTACTTCTACTTCCGATACTGGCCATTGAACTCACCATCAAAACAATAAACAAATTCTGGAAATTGCAAAGTTGACGCACAAACAGCAATAACATTGTTATTACGACTAGTAAAGTTTCCTACATTACAACAAACATGAAACAGCACTTGTCAATATTAGGACTGCTATTATTTGACAGATGCTTACTGACGTTTTGTAGATAAGACGATGTCCCCATCATGCCTCGTGGCCCCATCTTGCCACACCCTCCCCTGTATATCCGAAGAAAACTACGAAATCGTTCGCCGACATTCATATTTGTACTAAGGTGAATAATTGTCTAGAAAAACAAGCTTATCATAAATTAGAGGGATCCATTTCTTGACGACACTAAAAAAAAACAGTAATTTCCCCGTGATGATAAATCGGGAATACAATAACATTGCGAATTTACCACAGTACATCATGTAAATTTTATTATAGCTGTTTTTTTCTCCTCTCTAGGACGAAACATGTTGAATAAGAGATGTACTTAAAATTTATATCTTTTTTCGAGTAAATTAAAACGTAACAAAAAATGCAATGAAAAAGTACATCTTATTAAAAAAAAAAAACATTTTTCAATCATTTTTTTTTAAATCCTGAATTGGTTTGTAAGAATTTAGCTTTAATATTATTTGATCCATTAAAATTAGTGATAGAAGCATAGAGCTCTATGAAATTCATACCAAACACGATACACTTGCCAGTAGACGAATGTTCCTTTAATCTAAGCCTAATGTTATTGTCCCGGATGGAATATTGCATCTTCCTAATACATACTTTGATGCCTTTAAGTATAATAACAATAATATTTAACGTTCCGTTATCTTTAATCGCGTGTAGGCGTTGCACTAGTTGCTGCGTGACATGATAATTCCTTCGTTTAAATAGTTAGTTATCCTCTTTTACTTCACGTACGCTATATATGTACAGTAAGAGAAAAAAGTAACCGCGATGCTTGGTAGTAAAGAAAAAGACTCGAACCAATTTTTTACGGGATATATTGCAAGTATCTGACTTTACTGAATAAAAGAAATGAAAAAAAAATGTTTATGTTATTTTCGTTTGCGGTTTTGGATAAGATCGTTAAAAGATGTAAAAACGCGCCCATCGAAAAAGTCAGCATATATACAGGGTGTATCAGATACAGAGGTAAATATAATAATATGTAGCAGCTGTAATCATATACAATCAAAAAGTCTTAATGCACAGGGGGTCTATCTGTAAGCATTAACCAGAAAAAAAATATTTTGTAAAATGGCGTGGGCTAGAGCCGCACCTGTGCCCAGCCTAAATGCTGTCCCGAGTATACCCCCACATACCACTATCATTCAGCCATTACCGCTGTTAGTTTTGTGTGGATCGCCGCTTGGAGTGCAAGCCACTTCGAACATTTTATTTAAATTCTTCCCGTCTGGAAAAAACGATCCTTTTCAGGACCATCATGATTTGATATAAAGAAAATCGAATCTTGATGCATCGGCAAAAGCGCGGGAATGTATGATTCATTTTCGCGCGATATCATAGTAAAAAAGTGTGTTTGCAAATTTTCTGTATCTACATTTATTTCTGTGTAATTCGATTCAATTCATTTTGCGTTATATGATTAAATAAATCCAAAAGAAATAACTCAGATTCATGTGGTACCGTTTATTAACAACTAACTCTCGAGTCGACAAAGCAAAAGAAAAATATTTACGTTTTTTGTAACTACTGAAGTCGCATATCCGGTGAAACTCGAACGTCTTATCAGGATATTAAAAATAATACTTTGTAGACTTACGTAGAATGCTTTTAACAAATAAGGAATGTTTATTTTATAAAAAGAAGAAACTTAAAATGCCTCAGTTTTGCTATTTTTACAAGGGCCTTCATTTATTCAGAATGACGTTAAATGAACTTACGGCATACCATTAAGAATAATACTAAATGAGCGCAATGTATTTATACATAATACCACGTTTAACGGGTGCTTAACATGACGTTTCCTTGCATCAGGCCCGGACTAAAGAATTGTTGGCTCTAAATTTTACTTTTTTTAAATTTTTTAATGATGAAATCCGGTTTCAGCGGGTTTGTGCTTTATATGTCGTGTAGTTAACACCCAAGCAAAATTTACTTTTTTATTTGATACACCCTGTATATCTACTGTAGTGGTTGAATAAATTAATATTATCAGTTTTACTTTTATCTCACTTTCAAATAATGAAAAGGATATAACAAAAAAGGATAGAATGTCGCAGTAAACGGCCACACGATTTCTAGATGATGTAGGAGGCCTCTGCATTCGGCAAGTCCTTCAAGGTATTTTTCCCTTCAGGAGGTAAAGATGATCAGTAGTGAAATACTTACACATCGAAATCAAATATTAGAATTTGAATATTCAATATTTACAATAGATTTTGACAGGTCAAAGTTGGATCAAGTTGCAGTTCGAAGGAACGTACTTTTTTACAGTGTATTTTTGCTTAAATATAGTTTAATAATACTTTTATTTGTATTTGCAATCCAAGTGCATTGATATTTCAACAAAAAGAGAGGTAAAATTGCTGAAAATTTACGTGTATGCAAGGTTGCATACTCACTGTGCAGTTAATATTTTCAAGATTGTTAATTAAATGTAGTGATATGTATTAAAAATTTTAAAAGTATTTTTCCTATGATGCACAGCTCCTACCAAAAAAAGTTAACGACCTACGCGAAAATGTATGTGGTGAGCGCATTTAGGATGTACTATAGCTTTTACTACGACTGTGGCTTATCGGTGTAAACAGCTGTTATGTATGATTCGTTGTGTATTTATCCAACACAGGATTTCTTGTTTTTATAATTTAGTTTTTGTTAGTAAGACATAAACAAGCACGCGTTGGAATAATATTTTTATGTATTCCTTGGTAAAATAGATTTTCTGTTTCTGAATGTTCTTATTGATTTATTAGAATACCTTATTTCGCATATATACGGCCAATATGGAATATAGTGGATAGACAAGTTTCTTTCTTTCATTTTCGTATTTTTTTAATTGTAACATTTAGCAATAAGTGAATTTGAATATAAATAAAATATATATAGTTTTCAATAGTAAATGCAAGGACATACTTTGCTAGTAACCTATTATACATATACGCATGTGATACTGTAATAACAAAATGTTCTCACTATAAATTTATTTTATTGTTTTATCTAATTATACATTCGCATAAATTCATTTCTTCAATCTTGAAGCATCCAATGTCTCCAGTCCCCATTATTTTCGATTACTTCCTAGAAGTTTCTCATAGTTTATCTGCATTTTCTGGAATGAAGTCTTTATATATGTATAAATATATATTCTGCTTTAATGCAGCTCAAACATTTTCAATAGGACTTAAGTCCGGACTATTTAGAGGCCAGGTCAATACTTGTTAAATAAATGTTTGCGGAACGTATCCATTCTTGCACAATTTGCGATTTCTGCACGGGACAGTTATCGTGCTGAAACACAAAATTGTCCCCATATTTACCGATGCCATCATCAGATTTATAAGGATGCCTTGATTTCTGCAACACCTACTGCTTTCATTTCAACTATTCAGTGTTATAATTTTTTTACTGTTAAAAAAAATATAAGAGAGACCTAATATTAGCGTCGAGATATACAATCGCAAACAAGAGTTAATTGCAATTTATTTTTCAGTATTATGTTGTAAAAAAGCAATGAAAAGCTAACTATTTAGGAAGTATTGAGAGATAATAAAAAAAATTAAAGTTATGCAAAATTTTAATTGAAATGTTTTATTAATTTTATTATGAAAGAATATGCGTATGACATTTGTCCGTAACTGTATGTATTTTACGCAAAGATTGCAAGTTTTTTACAGTGAGAAAATAACAAATTAAAGTGTTTCTGCTTTTAACTGTAATAATTAGAAGTAATTTTTCCTCACGTAGGATTCGAACCTACATCCTCCCGCTTGCCGGGCGGGCGCTTTACCTATTAAGCTAGTAGAGGACGAGGTTCGAGCGTTTTTGAACGAACATATGTCGATCTTAGATCTTGAAAGGCCGGCAGGACGGCACATATGCAAAGATTGCAAGTTTTTTACAGTGAGAAAAGAACAAATTAATTAATTTGTATGTATTTTAGTTATGCGAGGTTTTAATAAAAAAGATGTTTATTAGTACATATAAGAGACGAATATCAGATAAACACAAATGCTTTCCTTTGTGGTTTTTGCCGCAAACTTGTTGCGCTTTAAACTTAATGGATAATGGTAAATTTGAAAACTAATAGTAATAAATCAAGGTCGTCAAAACAACTTTCATAGACAGTTTACCAAATGAATAGCGGGCATAAAATATGAATTTGTCAAATACGAGTAAACATTACGTATGTGGGCTACTCTTCGGCTGGCATGAATAAAATTACCTCAAATAAACACAGTTGTATGTATACACTGTAAAAAAAAGTTGCAGTAAAATTACATGTAAAATTGTTGGTAACAATGTTGCCTACAATTTTACAGGTAAATTTGTTTCATAAGGTAAAATTTCTACCATCTAGTAAATTTCACATGCTGATGTGTTTTTCTAAGATTGTACTGTGAAATTCGATTGTTTGTGACGTACATGATATCATTGAGCCAATAATAAGTTCGACAAACGAATAGAATTACCTACGCGCACAGATAAATAATCCAATAACCAATCACATTGCGGCGTATAAATTTCGTATTTTCCATGATATCTATAGTTTTACCCGAAAATTCAAGTAAAAACAAATAAATATAAAAGATCCTCATATTTTTACAGCAAAAATTAATAGTTCACTAGTAAAATTACTTTTAAAGTGCACTAAGTACTCCAAAAAAATGTCAATTTTACACTTTTAAGTAAATTTTAAGAGTAAATACAAAATTGCACATGTTTTTTCCTGTATTTTCCTTTTGAATTTTTATTACATCTTAAACTTACATGAAAAAGCTATAAATTTTACTCAAATCTCTTTTTCCATGTTAAATATCATAGAAAAAACATGTAAAACAAAATTTACATGATTTATTGTGGTAAATTCACAACGTTATTACATGTAATATTCCTGATTTACCATGGCAAAATTACTGTAATTTTTTACAGTGTAGTTCAACCTGAGAATATCGCGATTCAGATTGTTAACCTTTTTGTAGGAGGAGCTGTACACACCTACCTTTATTTTGTAATGAATGTAAGGTAATTCCATAATTTTGCAATTATTATTTATTTCAATTTATTTTAAACATTTCATAGTTCCATTTGGTTACATGGGCATTTTCATGTTTTAAATATCCTATATTCCCCTTACTTCGGTGAAATTAATGAACTTCTTTGAGGCAGTTTACAGCCCTTGCGAAGGCAATCGTGATTGATGTCTGTTAGAGAATTTCAATTCGAAAGCATGCACTAGCCAACCTCCGTGAGACACGTCTTGAGTTATCTTATAAATTTTAACGGCTATTTTGATAAAATCCTGTTCATTTCAAAGCCCAGCCTAAAAATCATGGTTACTTTAAAATAAATTTAATGATATTAATTTTATCCACATTTTTTCCTATATATTTATTGGGTAATTTTCTCCAACGACAATATTCCCGAGATATGTTCCTGTCCTGAGCCAGATTGCCCGCTCTGATGCCTGTTGCTCTGTTAATTTTTTCTATAGATCTTTTGTATTCATTGCGCGCTAAAAATCTATTAGAAATTGAAAAACTATACCTATCTTGCTTAACATTTAGAATAAACCTAGAGTGTTATGTGGTTTTGTAAAGCCCGCAAAATTTGTTATTTAATTATAATATACTGTGGTTTCCAATTAAGAAAAAGTAATATGACGTCCTAGTTTGAAGGATTATTACAACGTAGATTTCGTATCCAAATTCCAAATAAAAACTGTATGCGAAATATCTAAGCCATTTTTTGAAATATTAAATAATAAGAAAATTATATCGTATAAGAGAAATTGAAGAAAAATCAATTTTTCAAAAATATCTTGAAAGCGGTAAGATAAATTTAAAATTTGATTTCATCAACTTAAATCTAATTTTCTACAATATGTAGTCTAATACAGTTTACTTTTTTTTTTAAACACACTGCACTGAAGCAAAAATGGGTTCTGAAGCAATGAAAGAGATAATTGTTCAAATGAAATAATGCATTAAAATTAGCCCAAAGAACGAGTGAAAGGTTGTAAATAATATTTTATCATAACAATGACACATTTCATTCTGTCGATGAAAGTTCGCTCAAGGAATGCAGGTTATTGATATCACAACTAGTATTTTTCTCAATGTGCGCACATTTGTATTGAATATTTGGTACAGAAAAAGTAAGTTATTTGAGAGAAATAAATATTTGTTTGCCCATATACAGATTGATTCAAATTAAGTGCGCACTATTGCTATTTCTGTTATTATTGATTCTAGAAAAAAATAGGTTAAATTAGCAGAGTATTAGGGTTTTTAACGCTGATTAATATGCAATATACGAAAAAACAATTGAATTACGTATTTCCAAGAAATTTTAACATGTTCTTTTTTTTAATTGAACACTGTATATTGTTAAAAAATGAAAGATATTTTAATTTATGATGCAAAAGTATCAATATAATATTGTCTTAAGACGAGTAATAAAGAAGTGATGATGGTTTCTATTTTCTAAAATGTAGAGCAGTATACAGAATCAATTTTTAACAACACAGATACATATCCTTGTGGTTGATGTTTATTTTAACATATTACATCTTAAAATAATGTCGTTGAAATTAAATTGAAAAGGAAAGAGTAAACGCATAATTTATAAATACTGTTCAAAGGTATCACCTTCATTCTCAATACATTTTCGTGCCCGCTTGAGTACACTCTGGGTAGCTTTTAAGATTGTCCGTCCATCCAATTGGCGGAAAACCTCCCTAACCTTATTTTGCAATTCGTTCACGTTGTTGTATCGGGTTCTGTATATTTGGTTTTTTAAATATCCCCAAAGAAAAAAGTCTAAAGGTGAAAGGTCAGGAGAGCGTGCTGGCCATCGAAATGGCCCATTTGCACCAATCCACTTATCGGCAAAGATGATGTCCAGATAGTTGTGAACTATGCGGCAGTTGTGTGCCGGAGCACTGTTCTGCTGAAAGTACAAATTTGGCGCATCAGGTAATTGGCGTTATCAAGGAAATCCTCTAGAACTGTACGAATAAATTCCAGATATCTTTCTCCTGTCAATGTACCATTGTAGAATACTGGACCAACTACTGTCGAACCAATTAATCCGCACCAGACATTAAAACTAAATCGAACTTGTGCAGCATGTGGACGCATTATTAATAAATTTTCTTGCGACCAGTAGTGTTCATTCTTCTTATTAAACATTCCTCTATTGGAGAAATTTTTTCATCAATCCATAAAATACATTGTGCTCCATTCAAATTTCTATCACAAAAATTAATAAACCATTCATAGGAAGCCCAACCTCCTGTTCGAATCTCCTGGTTGTAATGTTTGCGAGGTTTGCGGTACTTAAATGGGATATACTTATACTTTTTTTTAAAATTCTCTGAACTGCCGCGTAACTTAAACCCAATTCCTTAGTAACATCTCTAATGGAAAATTCGCAATGGGCTTCAAAATATCCTAACATTGTAGTTTCTACCTCCTCGTTGATAATGATATTTTTCTTTGTTCTTTTCTTTTTAAATAAGCAATTGTGTTGCCTAAATTCTCTGCAAAGTTTTCGAAAGTAACGTCGATCTGGCTGCTGTCTTAAAGGATACTGTTCTGCATAATATTCGACAGTCCTTATTGAATTTTTCCTCTGTACAATGTATGCTTCCAGCATATCGCATTTCTCCAAATGAGAAAATACCATGGTGAGATATTATCTAATACTTAGAACTAAATATAATGAAAACTGTTCAAGCTACTAATGATAATAATGTAATAATAACAATTAGAAGTAAAGAACACAACACAAAAATGAAATAACTAATTTTTTTTAATAATTAAACGTGTAAAAGATTTAAGCTCAGTGCGTTTTTGACAGTTTCAAACAACATACTATTTGTTTTGACTTAATGTGAAAGAAGCCTACTATAAATTTTACATATGTTTGGTATCAATTAATAACCACCATAACTTCTTTATTATTCGTTTTAAGACAATATTGTATTAAAACTTTTGCATCACAAATCAAAATATCTTCCATTTTTTAACAATATACAGGGTGTTCAATTAAAAAAAAATATAAATTTCCAAATTTCTCGGAAATGCGTCATACAATTGTGTTTTCGTATATTCCATATTAATCAGCGTTAAAAAGTATTAGTACTTTGCTAATTTAACCTACTTTCTAGAATCAATAATAACAGAGATAGAATGTTGCGCACGTAATTTGAATCAGCCTGTATAAAGAAGTCATTTGCCAAGGTCAATGAATATTTGATTGATTTAACAATTTCTTTTTCACTGTGTAAATTAATAATTAAATAAATGCATTAGATGAAATACGCTTTAATAGCACACATTAGCACCTGCTACTTACTAGTGAAGACAATTAAAATCTTTTTGATTTTCCCGCTTGCTGGATTTCAATATTATAAATTAATTTGTTCTTATGATGTCGTTCAGAGGAAGTTTGTAGAATTTTCAATTTTTGTGGTGATATAACTACTTTTAAAAGTTCTTTCGAGAGCAATACCTATGCGCCGCACTTTCCGTATTGTCCTTTACATATAATACGTCAACTTTGTACAAAAAGCCGAATTAAATTTCCGTTATTCAAAAGAACAATGACCTCCAACCTCTTAACACAGCCGTTCCAGCTTATACGAAACAATAACATATGCATACAGTAGATATATGTACTGAATAATCATACATATGTATTTGGAATCGTTTAGGAGTCGGTTGGTTCGAATTTTGGATGACCATACGGTCCGGGGGAAGCATAAATCAAGCTATTTCCTGTCCGCGACAATCCATCCTTGAACCGCTGACACCCAGGTAAGAAATTGGAGGTAAACGTACGATCCCAATGGCCAGGAACAATGATGTAGACGAAATTTGGGCGCATATGATACCCTTTGTGTGTCGTGTCTTCTTAGGAAAATATAGCATTAATGTGGCGTGAATTAGGAATAAATTATTTGAAAGGTGACCGAAAAGTTTCGATAATAATGGTGTGATCATTTCTGGAGTTATCGTGTAGACTTTTCGTATGTTATATGTATATAGAACAAAGAACACTTGGAATAAATGATTCGATTTAATTCCTTTTTGTTGTTTATGGATATTAATATTGGTTAGGAAATTCATTTCGAACATTGGTTTTGCCGAGTTTGAAAAGTCTGGAAACACCCAAATAACAACGTAGTTAATGTTTTTGTTTTTTTGAGGGAAAAAAATCATAAAACATTAAAGTTTTTAAACAAGCTATCTTTTAGTAAGAGTACACACTAAAACAAAATTGGTAAAATTCCTGTGCAATTTTGAGGCAATTTTGTGCCCAGGCATTTTATTTTTAGAAGTAATATATTTTATACAACAGGTGTCGCACAACGACTTTAGACTTTTTGAACTTCAGTAGGAATTTGATTTTGGAACTTGCATGTAGTCATGGCCCACTGTAGTATATTTAAGGAAAATATTTTTAACTTTATAGCACTTTCGGTATACAGGGTGTTGATATCAACTTTCTTATTTTAAATAGAATGATATAATTTTTATCGGTTTAGTGAATTTGACGAGTCATTTGTAACTAGTTTGTATGAAGGTTCCCTATTCCTAAACTCGACTTTTTTTGTGAGGTATTTTCATTTTCGTTGATTTTTTGACATTTGCACTCTTTCAAATAAAATCATATATTTCATGAGATAGTGGACATTTAGTGGTTCTACTAAAGCCGATGTAAATACAAGGACGTAGCCATAAGGTGTTATAGCAATAATCACTTAATCACATACAGGGTGTTCAAAAAACGCGCCTCCAATGTGGATACCTTTAAGGTAATAAAACTTTTTTCTTTCAAATGAAACAAGGTATTTTTTACTACAGCATTGAATGCAGCGCTAAATTCTACTTACAAAAACCTAATTTTTATCAGTGCAATGAATGTATCGAGTCATTTGCAATTATTTTACATGAGGGTTCCCCTTATCCCTGAACTCCACCGTTTTTGAGATATTTGCAATTTTGTTGATTTTTTGACGTTTGGACTGTTTCAAGCGAAATTAAATATTAGCTGATAAGGTATCAGATATTTAGCGGTTCTACTAATGTCGATGTAAGTACAAAGACGAAAGTGTTATGGCAATAATGACCAAATCACATACAGGGTGTTCGAAAACGCATCTCCAATGTGGATACCTTTAAACCAACAAAACTTTTTTATTTCAAATGGAACATGGTATTTTTTACTACAGCATTGAATGCAGCGTAAAATTCTACATCGATTGACATTAGGGTTTGGTATACCTATTTTTGATAGTTTTTGAGATATTAGCATTTATTGCCTAAAATATGACTAATTTCCAAGTTTCGAGTAAATAAAATATTTTTTTCCTAAAAACACTCTGTATATTATTTTTTAGAATGGTGCGTTAGCGTTTTTTGCATTGTTTGGTTTTCATACCTTAGATATTTATCATTGGAAGTTTTCCAATTATTAGCAAATTTTTATGTAATTGTAATTATAAAATATTAATAAGCCATAATTATGATGCGATAGCAAATTACATGTTAATATTTTTGCCTGCTTGTTAAATACATCGAAAATTAAAAAAAAAATACTAAGAAACTATTATTCTCAAAGAACATTTATTCTGGACATTTTCGAAGATTTTTAATAGTTTGTTCCTGTTTTATTTTATCTGATTTTATCGCTTAATACCTAGTTTAATACAAAAAGCCAAGGGGCTGCATTGTTTTCGGAGACTCCATGTCAGACGGCTCCCCTACAGAGAAAATACCTAGTCTAGTAAGTGAACAATATTTGAGATAATATGGCTGTATTTAGGATATCTGCTTTAATTTTCCTTTGTATTTTATTTTTTTGACGTTTTTGTTCATTGCAAATAAGTGTAGGTATCTAATCATTGTTACATTCTTCATGAATGTAGAATAAGTCTAAAATGTTATTTGTATATGTAACTTTCAATGTTTTTTTTTATTTCTTTCGATTTACAATATTTTACTTGTTAGAAGAAAATGTGTGAAGGAGTTGACAGCATTAGGACTTACTATAAAAGATATGACTTGTTAATACTGCATAGGTTTATCACTGCGCACTTTGGTAAATTACCAACAATGAATATCACTTGTTTGTTAGCACATCTTATGGCCTACTAAATATCTAATAATTAATGTACTTTCTCTATGACTAAAAGACATTACTATTAGTAAGAAACTAGTGAACGTTAGATATCTGAAACATAAATATTTAGATAGGTTAGGCAAATAATGTACAGAGTGTTTTATAGGAAAAAACTCATTTTATTTGTTTGAAACTTGGAATTTAGGCATATTTTTAGCAATTTTTTGCAAGAAATGCTAATACTTCAAAAACTATTAAGAATAGGTATACCAAACCCTAATATCAATCGATGTAGAATTTTGCGCTGCATTTAATGCTGTAGTAAAAAATACCATGTTCCATTTGAAAGAAAAAAAGTTTTGTTATAGCTTATAGGTATCCACATTGGAGGCGCGTTTTTGAACACCCTGTATGTGACTCAGTGATTATTGCTATAACACCTTATAGCTACGTCCTTATATTTACATCGACTTTAGTAGAACCACAAAATATCTGCTATCTCAAGAAATATTTGATTTTATTTGAAAGAGTGCAAATGTCAAAAAATTAACGAAAATGAAAATATCTCAAAAACGGTCGAGTTTAGGGATAGGGAACCTTCATATAAACTAGTTGCAAATGACTCGCCAAATTCATTAGACCGATAAAAATTATACCATTTTATTTAGAGTAAGAAAGTTGATATCAACACCCTGTATACCGAAAGTGCTATAAAGTTGAAAATACTTTCCGTAAATAGATCACAGTAGGCCATGTCTACACTGCAAGTTTCAAAATCAAATTTCTATTAGAAGTTAAAAAAATCTAATGTCCCAGTTCGGTGGGACACCCTGTATATTTTTTCGTGTAACCTGGAGTATTCATAGTAAAATTTTGAAATGTGAGTAACTTTTCCAAGATTTTTTCATGTAGTCTGGAATTTCTAAACTAGTGATAATTTCCATAGAAGTTTTACTTGGTTAAAATTAAAATTGCAAAGAAAAGTTCAATATTTCTGATTTTTGCCCTAACAAAAAGGAAAATATGGTCGAAATGAAAATGCCCTGGAAGAGTGTATTTAATTAGAATTTAATGCATAAAAGACAAATACAATATGAAAATTTCTAAAACTTACCCAAAACCACTGCACGTCAGTTAATTCGCAAAAATCAAAGACCAACGTATGCTGTCGGCCAACTGTTGTGATAACAGTTCCTAAGAAATATTTATCTGGCAAATAATAGATAAATATTTGATAACTATGTCTGCCATGTAGAACACTTATGTCAAGTGTGGAAAGTTAGTGTAGTGAAATAGGAGAACCGCCATCTTCACAGCAATTTCTGTACTTGCAGAATATGTTTAACGTATTTGCTACTATATGCCAGAAAACTTCGCTTTTTATTTAGAGCATCATGACATGATGATTTACAGTTTTGTAATACAATTTTGACGTAAATCTACTACTATTTTATTTGTACCTGTACTGACTTTGTATCAAATAAATATAAAGAAACTATTTATCTATAGAAAATCGTAAGTACTTGGTATCACATATCCAAAAAATATTTGTTTGCTGTTAAGGTAATTTATTTGAATAAAAGATATTATTTTTAACTGTAATTTTCCAAATTGTAAGAAATTTTTCTTAGTAATATTATAATGTTAAAGATTTTTCTTTCTAAGAAATCGGATTTTTTCCATTAATATCCACGTAAAACATTTGTATATTTACTCCCATTGAATGCGGAAAATTATACAAAAAAGTGATTTTTGCAAAAACGACACTGCCGCTATTCAAAGATAGCTTTTTTAAGATCTTATTTTTTTTTTTAAATATTAATAAAAAAATATTAATTGTTATTATGGGATGTTTTCAGATTTTTCGGTAGCACTGTATGAAGAAGTGAACAAACACGATCTTGGATACTTGTAATCGTGCTTTACGCGTAAAAAGTTGACAAATTGTTGTAATGGATTTACGCTGCATTATATCATGCTTTCTACATAATACGTATACGAAGCATACGTTGGCAACTATGCCTGTGGTAGTGTGTCCTATTTCGGATCGGCCATGATAATGCATGTTAAGATAATCAAATTTGGACTAATTTCATTTGAAGTTTAGATTTTTCTGGTTCTAACAAGTTTTAGTTATAACAGGCAGTCAGCTTTCAGTAATTAAAGCGAAGTTATTGATTTTTCGGGAATATATATACAGGATGTATCAGATATAGAGGTAAATATAATAACATGTAGCAGCTGTAACCATATACGATCAAAAAGTCTTAATGCACAGGGGGTTTATCTGTAAGCATTAACGAGAAAAAATATTTCGTAAATACCGTGGGCTAGAGCCGCACCTGCGCCCAACCTAAATGCTGTCCCGAGTATACCCCCACATACCACTATCATTCAGCCATTACCGCTGTTAGTTTTGTGTGGATCGCCGCTTGGAGTGCAAGCCACTTCGAACATTTTATTTAAATTCTTACTGTCTCGAAAAAACGATCCTTTTCAGGACCATCATGATTTCATATAAAGAAAATCGAATCTTGGTGCATCAGCAAAAGCGCGGAAATGTATAGATTCATTTTCGCGCGATATCGTAGTAAAAGGCGTGTTTGCAAATTTTCTGTATCTACATTTATTTCTGTGTAATTCGATTCAATTCATTTTGCGTTATTTGATTAAATAAATCCAAAAGAAATAACTCAGATTCATGTGGTACCGTTTATTAACTAATAACTCTCGATTCGACAAAGCAAAAGAAAAATATTTACGTTTTTTGTAACTACTGAAGTCGCATATCCGGTGAAACTCGAACGTCTTATCAGGATATTAAAGATAATACTTTGTAGACTTACGTAGAATGCTCTTAACAAAAAAGGAATGTTTATTTTATAAAAAGAAGAAATTTAAAATGCCTCAGTTTTGAAAGGTTTTGTAGCAAATTTGTTGATGTTATGGTATCTTTTTACAGTTTTCTAGAGCAATACCGTCAGCAGTGATTTCAAGAATTACATTTTTTATTCCTTCAAAATTATCGGCGAAAAAAAAATGCAGCCTCTAACCATGTACCCCATCTCGTAATAATCGGTTCAGGAGGCAACTTAACACCGGGAAGTCGCTTCTTATAAAACTGGAATCGTAAAGGTGCTTTTAAAAATAGTTTTTTGACATTGCTAATTAAATAATTAATCATTAATCAAAGGGAATTGATTCCTAATGTCTTCGGCTACACAATTGAACCCATGAGCTAAACAAGTGGTATGAATAATGTTACTATAAAAGTTTTTTTTAAATTTTGCGCGGCTTTAATCATGTATGGTGCAGCGTCAGACAGACAACATTAGTAAAGTTTTTTCACAAGGTATACTTCCAGGTAAAAAGAAATTTGATAAACCTTCTTGAATGAATTGGGCAATTGTCACATTATTTGTTTTTTTGAAGTTCTCTACAATAAATTAAATATGATTTACCTACAATATCTTCATGAAGAATTCCTATTAACAAATGGGCAATATAACGGCCATACTTATCCATTACTTTCATCTACCATGATATAAATAAAATTATTCCCTACCAATTGTTGAATTTCTGCTATTGTTTGCTGGTAACAAGATGTGACATAATTTTTCGTAAGGTACTTTCGTCAGGTATATTATGTTTGCAATATTTTTGCAGAAATGATTTCAAATTAACATTTTTTAATCTTGCTAATGGTATGTTAGACGAAATTAATGCGTTACACAGATCCGTATTATATTCTTCTTGTTCTGAGTTTCGTGAAGTTGATGCTACACATTGACGTATAGATTGCTGCACATATGCGGATCGCTTTAGTTTTTCACATTTTCCAACATGTGATGGAGTTTTAGCGTGTTGATTAATCAGATTTTCTCTCAGAAGACACCTACAACAACAATTGTCATTTTATATCAAAAGTTAAAGAATTTAAAAACAATTGTAAAGCTTTTAGTAAAATTAAACTTACCAGTTTACTGCAGGCTCGACAAAATATTTTGTCGCCATCCTTTACCAGTGCGGGATATGGCTTAATCCATAAAGAAATTTTGTTTACTATACTTATTGTATGTACGCACAGTATTTAAAAACGTAATACAATTACATGCTGTTTCGCTCAAAGATATTCAATGAATGAATAGTTTATTTGGGAATTAATAATAATAAAACGTATTTACCACATCCCTTCTGCTAGGCGAAATTAAACACGTGCAGTTCTTGGAAAAAAGTATTAGAGAAACCAGTGTAAAAGATTTATCGTTCTGAGAATTGTCGGTCGTCGATCTACATTAGGAATTACTAGGAATTTTTACTAATAGAAAGGATAAGAAAAATCTTAAATATGCAATATATGCAACTTTTGTAAATATATGCATAGAAATGCTTAAATATGCAATATATGCAATCACTAATTAGCGCTAATTAACTTCAATTAGTGTAATACGTCTACATATAGACTATAATTAAAGATATGCAAAAAATAAAATATATGCATTTTGCATATAATCCGGTATCTAGTAATAACTTTTTCGTACTTCTAAGAACTTTGACTTGTTTTCTGTCTAACTATACCGAAAACGAGGATAAACTATAAATAATAATTAAGCAATAATTCTGATATAATAACACTGCGTAGGCTTTCACAGCCGGTATAACTATAACTAACAGCTTCTTGCGGGTTTCGCCGTGTGTCAAAACTTTCGCTCGACGTTTCGTTGTTCAAACTGACAACTTCTTCAGGATAACTGAACTGATTCTCCATGGTCCGACATTCTTCTTGTATACGCCCCTGGTGCATCCAACCGTGTAGTTTCCGCTCCATTGACCGTGACGGTTCGTAGTAGGCTCTTCCACGTGTTGCTAAGGTGGTATCCTTCTTCTCTGTTAACGGTTTTATTCTTCTCTATTTCTATGGCTTCCCTGATGAGTCTTTTTCCGTAGTTCTTGGTGGTAGTTATTACTTTTACATTCTTGAAATCCATTTTGTGCCCGGTGTCGTGCATGTGTTCTGCCACCGCTGATTGCTCGGTCCTTCTTAATCTTGCGTCCCTCTCGTGTTCTTTTATTATTATGTCAACGGCTCTTCCTGTTTGTCCGACGTAGCACTGTCCGCATTGGCATGTTATTTTGTAGTGTACCTTCTGTGCGCCCCTTGGGTATCTTATCCTTTGCGGTCGGTAGATACTGCTGGATCGACGTTGCAGTCCCGAAGCGTACTTATACGTTACGTTTCTTCAAAATTCGGCCTACTTTTTCGGTGACTCCTGCTATGTAAGGTAAACACGCCATCCCTCTTCGTGGTTCTGTAGTTGTCTCCAGTGTCGTCTTGGTCTTAGTGGCTCTCCTTAGGTCGATGTCAGTGTAACCATTCTTCTTTAGTGCTTTCTCCCAAATGTATCTTTTCACTGGTAAGATGTTGTTCGTCACTGATGGTTTCGGCTCTGGATAACAATGTTTGTATTAATGTCTTCTTCTGCATCGGATGATGGTGAGATCTTGCATGCAGATCTCTATCGGTGTGCGTCTTCTTTCTAAATACTGCGTGCTGTAGCATTCCCTCTTTTGTTTTCTTAACCATAACATCCAGGAAAAAGGAGATTTCCATTTTGTTCTTTCTCCATGGTAAACTTGATAGCTGGGTGCTGTGAGTTTATGTGTTCCAAGAACTGTTGTAGTTTTTCTTCTCCGTGTTGCCATATTACAAAAGTATCGAGCGAAAGTTTTGACACACGGCGAAACCCGCAAGAAGCTGTTAGTTATAATTCTGATATAATGTTTGTTTTTGAAATTAAATATATTTATTAGTCGATCGTTTCACTAATTTACTTTGATGTCTAACTTCACTTACCAAAACAACTTATACTTACCACGCATATTTCTTTTCCATTTCAGCAACAGAAGTTCCTCAAACGCTCCGTCGAGGAACACGACCCAGGGGGAGGCGGCACAGCTAACGATGGCTACGAACCTCCGGTCAAATTACAATGCACCACCCAGCACGGCTCCCACCAGCCGGAAGGTCTCACCAAATTCTCGGTGGAGATCGTACAACAATTGGAATTCACAACTTCGGCCGCGAACTCCCAACCCCAGCAGATCTCGACTAACGTCACGGTGAAGGCCCACACGAACGCTTCCGTCAAGAGCGACGTACAATCGCCGAAACCTAACAATCAAGGTCCTCAGAGCGCCAAGAATTCCACCACGTCCAACATAGTGGACGTTGGCACGCTCGTAGAGTGTGTCAAACAGGAACCCGACAACGATTTTGCCGACTTGGATCAATGCGCAGCCGCGTTAGAGAAGGACGCTGTTGCGCATGGAGGTACTGGTTTCGGAGCGTTCACCGACTTGATTGGGGATGATACCAATGACGATACGCTCAAAGATCTCATCTCTGATATCACTAATTGTCCGGAGTTCATGAACGAATTTGATTTCGAAGACAAAACTGACGTGGTGAACGCTTTAAAGGTGGAAGATCTAAAAGACATATCTTCGTCCCTGGCTGATGCGGCGAATAACATCCACAGCCCCCTTGATGCAGAATCAAAATTACTCCCCGCCAGTATTCGATAATAAAAATCGGTTGCCGTATTCCAATATGGATTTCGGGAAGACGGAATTAAGCCCAGCCGCGCAGACTTTGAAGCAAATGGCGGAACAGCATCAGCATAAGAACCAAATGGGACTCTCGTACAACCCCAACGGGCGTGCGCCGAATTCCAGATCTCCGTATCCGAATTTCCCTCTTCCAGATTACGGTAGTCCTAATTCCAATAGTCAATTCCATAAGGGCAATCCGAACTACCCGCAAGCCGATATGATTAAGCAGGAGATGATGTTCCAAGGGGCCGATTTCGACATGAAGAGGAAAGGACCTACTGCTGGGATGTACAAGCAGCAGTATTCGCCTTATGGGAGTCCTGGTGCCAGTAGCCATGGCAGTCCGGGATATCTGCCGAGGGGCAACGCTGGGGCTACCAACGGACCAAATGGGAATAATTTCGGTGCTGGTACTCCGCCTCGGCCACCGTCAGGACCTGGAGGGAACAATTCGACCACCACCCTGCAGATCAATCAAGCGCAACAGTTGCATATCAGCCAGCAGAGCCACGGGCACAATATACAGGTTAGACTTTTTGTATTTTCTTATGGTTGAAGATAGTTTCTTTATAACTACTAATATACCTATTATAACCAAGCCTAAGACTGACATGTATCTTTATTTTGCTACGTAGACGCACGCATGGAGTCGTATCATATCGCGATTCTTCTTTAATAATAATACTATATATTTCATAATAGTGTACATAAGATGTAGTACAGTATATAATTCGTCAAATATAATAAACAGTGAAATTTCCTTTGGACGGACAGCAACGGTAGCAAGACTTTTGTCCATTTAGGGGAGGTGTCACACAGTGGTTCAGAACGCGAAAAACGCGACCGAAAATCATATTTTCAACTTCTTGGTACAAAGTTAAAAATGTAGTAATTTAATCTTGAATAGTTGCTCTATTTGATGATGTAAATAATATGCATCTTATTTACATAAGTTTTTCTATATTTGCTTTTAAAGTTCAGTAAAATTAAGACGTTTCTGCGTATAGAAATTAGGGTGTAATTAAAAAGACTATACCCCAAGCAAATACGCTTATTTATTGATGTCATTATAATAGTGTTATACATTGTTAAGTGTATTATTAAGTCGCATTACTTATTATTGGATAATGTTTACCTGGTACAAGAAAAATTAATTTTTTGTAACAGGTAATCGGATTATAAAAATTTGCCTTACGTAGAGGATTAAGTTTAGTTCTACACAACCCTACACAGTAATTACCTCAGTTATGTGTAACTTAGCTATTTGGCTTTGTAAATTCAAGAAAATTAGCTGCCAATATTTGCCTATTCAGAACATATAAAAGAAAACCCCATTTGGTACCTGATCAGTTGAAACTCAACTTTGAGTCGCGAAACTTTATGCAGATTATTCTGTGCGCTATTTTCGAAATATATAACGTTGGGATGGTTGTAAAAGATTGTGTTTTTGTTGCAATAGTTTTTTTTTGAAAAGTTGTAACATAATGGACGCGAAGAAAATAAGTCAATTGGTATTACACGAAGTCGCTATGAAGAATGATGATAAATCGACTGAAAGTAAAAAACCAGCAATGTATCGGTTTATACTTGATACATACGCGCTTGCCGAAGGAGATAAATTAAGTCAAAATATTTTGTATTGGCTTGAATACATGTTATTTTCAATATTGGAAATCGTCCAGTAGAACATCAAATGTTTTTATTGAAAAGCATAATGTTTGGCTACAAGAAGAAATTATTTTTCCTGAATCTGTTTACTGCGATCGACCATCAACTTCGGGTATTCGAGGTCGTCCTTTAAAGAGTTTTGCTGAAAGTTCTGTTGTAAAAAGGCGTAAAACCGAGGAGCTCAGAAAAAGTAGTTCCTTGGAAGAACTTGTGCATGCTACTGCAATGAAAGTACGAGAAAGTCGAGATAAAAGTACTGCCGATTTGATAATTGAAAGTACCTCAACTACACCAACTAGAGGCAGACGAATAATGGAAAAATGAAGGAGTCCCGAACAAGACAAAATGCCATGACACCTTTAGATTGTTTAGATACAACACAAAAATACGTTGAATTGTACAATTGGTATTATATGCCTACTTCAGTACATAAAATTTTGTTTCATGGGACTTCGGTCATTAATAGCGCAATTTTACCCATTGGTGAATTGTCAAAAGAAGTACAGGAAGCAAAAAACAAAGATGTGAAAAAATTTCCGACACATTTTACGAGATAATCATCAAGGGAGCATACAAATGAGGAGTTGTTTTGTCGATATGACTTTTTTTTGGTATTTTTATAAGGGCGGTTTGATGAGGAAGAGAAAAGTTGTATTAAAAAAAAGTTTTGACACTTTTTCAATTCGAAAGTTTAACTCTAATTTTCGAACACGCTGTATAATGTTTTCGAAAAATTCATTCGGTTTCGAATGCTACCCTATACGATCAACAATTCTACAAATTTTCAATTTTCCAAGTTAAATACCTTTGCCGTTATAGAAGTTCAGATGCATTCGTCCCTCTGTCAAAAATATTAAGAAATGCAAATATTTCAAATATGGTTGAAAGAAACAACATAGTTATTTTAACAAACTTACTTTAGATTTGAACGAGGAATTAAAGAAATGTAATAATATATTATTGTGATTTTCCCGGCTAATGTTTTTACGAAAAAGAAAAATAAATAAATAAATAACTTTCTAATTATTAGATCTGCCTTTACTTTGTTAAATACTGAATTTATAATCTAATTCTTAATAATTCAATGTATCAAATGAGTTTTCAATAATAAAACAGTGTAATCATTAATAACATGTATAATTTATTAAAAAATTTAGATCGGAAACATATAAAAAGTATGAGAACTCTTACTCAAGGTGAGTATACTTATTTGGAATGTCCAAAACAAATATTATCAATTATCCAGTATAATTTTATATTCTTTAATTGAAAAAGTAACTTTTAAAATATCGCGCGCTATCATAAGAGAATAGAAAACCACCAACCACGTCTACCAACTTATAAAAACTAAAAAATTTAATCTCATAAGAAATAATAGTAACCTCAAAATATTATAGAAGTTATACATTCATTTACATAAAAAATTAAACAATGCTTTGACCAGATACCTCGTTTATCGGTTTACACAGACACCAGGGTACCTCCAGATAGAATTTCCTTGTAGTGACAATCCAGATTAGCTTGTATATTCACATAAAAGGCTCAGATCAGGAGAATAACATCGGTACCACAAAAATTCAGGGAAACAGAGCTCCTCCGTTACATTCAGGATGTATGATTAGACTCGGAACAGCAAACACGTATGTATGGTTCTATGTAGACCATGTACCCAGGTATAGTAAACACCAAATTTGTGAATTCATCCCCTTCGATACCAGATATACCACAGCTATGATATGTATAATTCATTATATATATATAATATAATTCATTATATTCGATGAGAAATGACACAGCTTTTTCTAAGACTTTTCATCAACAACCACCCGTAACCAAGGATTTTCATACATTTTCTTTCAACGAATTACATTGAGTCACTACCCCATTCAATTGAAATAGATACCTAGGATACCAGGCTATCGTACAGTTGTCAGACGATAAATTATATTCAACTTCCATGACTACTAATACGATTTAATCCAAATAGTACTGGATTTACAAACATAAAATAATAATTACATCTAATATGGTTGATAGCTGCCCTCTTATGAAACACAGCAATATATAGTGTTCCATTTAAAATAACAAAGTTGACAGCTACTTCCGGTACAACCGGATGCGCTAGATTATTAAAAACATTTTAGTTCAATAGGGCAGATCGGCTTCAGTATAGTAGGAAATTTTCAGAATTTTCCAATGTATACTTTTTCATATATCGATCGTTGCAGTTCGTCGTGAAACACGCTGTATTTATACTATGATTATGTATTTATATTCATGCAATATGTACCTGAAGATGGCATAGCCCGAAACCGGTTTTAAATTATAAAAATTACCGATTGGGTTACTGAACAGCGTTTTTTTGCAATTAACCCATCTCATCCCGGTGGTACGTTTGCGCATCACATTTTCAAATTTTTTTTTTTCCAACACTAAGCGGTATTAATGTTTCATTTGCGGCTCAAAATGTGTTACACAGTTTCTATTATATTTGAAAAAAATAAACCTGCTCATATTGTATGAATATTATGAAGTTTTATTTTCGCTTAAAATAACATAAAAAATTAGTTAGTAACACGGGGTCAATCAATAGTGAAAAAACACTATTTGCAAATGGGATTTACAATTTTTGCTTATGTACGCGTAATGTCTTTTAGTATACCGTTATTAAGCATAAATTATTTTTCTATTAGAATGAATAATAACAACATTTTTACAACAAATAGTTGAGTGGTGCATTTATGCACCACTGGTGTGATTCAATATTATTGAAACACATTGTAACACGATTTCGATATGTAATATAAAAACTTAGATTACGCATATACGTTATTATTATAGCTTTTATTACTTATTTTATATATTTGGCTTCAAAAAAACAACATTTAGCTCCATCGACCTCAATTTCCACTTTGCTTGCGACAAAATGGATAAAGGAGGGGATTGTTTACACCCATTCATCTGTTTCTAGCGAAGCTATTGATAAAGAACGAATCAAGGTAGAACTTTTTGGCAAGACACCTTTAGAAGTTTTTTCGTTTCTTTGACGACGAAGTGCTGAATATGTTCATAGAATATTCCATAAAATATGCTTACGACAATAATCGCTTTGACTTGACATGAATTGCTAAACTTTATCGGCGTATTATTATTTTCGGGATATCATTCACTACCACAAACGCCCTATATTCGTTAAATGATGAGGACAAGGGAATTGACTTGATAAAAAAGTGTATGAGCAGAAATAGGTTTCAAAATATAAAGCAAAATTTACATTGTTCAGATAACAATAACAGACAAAAATGAAAAATGTGCTAAACTAAGACCATATTTAGACATAATCAATAAAAAAAAAAATTACAGTGGGGAATATTTACTAACAACCATGGTAGGCATTCTTGCAAAATGTTTATCAAAGGAGAGCCAGTAAGGTTTGGCTTCAAGATTTAGTACCTCTGTTCCTCTGATGGATATTTGTTTTATTCATTACCGTATGCAGGAGCTAGTGGTAGCAAACATTCTGAGTTAGGTCTTGGTATTTAAAAAAGAAAGGTTTCTTCGTCACAGGTACAATCAGAGAAAACAGAATACAGAACTCTCCACTAGAACATCCAAAAATATTTTCTAAGCGTGAGAAGGGTTCCTATGAGTCGGCATATCACTCTAATACCAAAATTTCTCTTGTGCGCCGGAGTGACAATTCTACTGTTACCATTTGCAGCAATGCTATAAATGTACAGCCAATAAATATAAGCGATATAATAGGAAGGAGAAAAAGGACACATATGTAATTCAACCTCATGCCATTGCTGAATATAATAAGAATATGGGTGTGGTTGACCTACCTGACAATGGAATTGCAAGCTATAGATGCAGCATTTTAGGGAAAAAGTGGTGGTGGCCTGTCTTTCGTAATTCTTTGGATAGTACAATTGTTAACGCCTGGAAGTTCTATAACATCGCCAACGATACTAAAAATCGAAAAAACCTACGTCTCGCAAAATGTTCCCCCCACAATTGATGAATTTCGTTACGATCAGCATGAGCATACTATCGTATCGCATGAGTCTAAAGCAAGAAAAAGGTGCAAGATATGTCATAAACGTACTATTTACATCTGCGAAAAGTGCAAAGTGCATTTACATGTAACTTGTTTTGGGGAGTTTCACAAAAAAATAATTCTTTTTCGTTAGCGGTACTTCCCAGTGGTGAAACCAGTCAGAAATATTAAAAAATTATAATATGTTATTTTTTGTTCAAGCTTAGTCGGCATATTAGGCAATTTAGTCCAATTTCGCACATACTTTGGCGTTTTTTTATTGTCAAATTGGTTTTATTTTATTTTTTATGTTACACTTTGAATCATGGTTCCTACCAGTGGTGCACATACGCACCAGCATGTTTTTTTGTGATCCTGTTTTTTTTTCTTTGTAAATTATTCAAATACTAATCTATTAGCCACATTAATAAAGTTATTTAAAACTAATTTTTTTTTTGTTTTACACTCCGTGGGATGATATGGGTTAATCTTTTCCAAAATTAACTCAACCAATCTTACAGAACTTACAATAATTCAACTTTGGAAAATTGTTTTCGCCATTTCAATGTATAAATTTAAATTAGTGAGGTACAATACCTATATGTTACCTTGCCAATTTATTCGATTTATTATTATCGGATCCCAATTCTACGATATAATTTATCCATTTTTACTTTAAACCTTATTTCGATTATAGTTTTTAATTTCTTCTTAAATATTCCTTACTACCAGTTTACGTTATAATATGACAAATTATAGACTGCACTACTATTAGTCTAATATCACCAGTTTAATCTCTACGTAGAACTGCACTTGCAACATTTTACATTACATCCACACATAAACAGCCAGTCATCACAACAAGCAGCCTCAACACCTGAGATCATTGCTCCGGCTCTAACTTGTCAGTAGAAATGCAGTCGCCTCGGGGCACTGGCTTTCTGGACGACGGAATTTTGCGCCACATTTCAACTGAAATGTGATTAAACCGTTCCAAGTATTTACATACGGACTGCACGCAAGGATATGATACTAGGATACTACTACACGTTCATATATACATATGTATATACAAATTCTCACAACAGAAGGTCTCGTTCTCTCGCACAGTAGCCGGAGATGGCCTGCTCGATCTTGGAGCACTTATCGTCGTGTCTCTTTCTGTGAACATACGTATGGTATATATATGTACGTAATAATAACACGTTTCGTATTTTATGTAACTCACCTCCAACTAACACAAGAACCGTGGGTGATTTTGTCGGCGCGAACGAGTACATTTCTGTCATTTTCTTTTTATTCCACTGTTCTTTCAGTTCGCCTTTTGAGATCGTAACTTTTTTGTGAGTTTTTGGTCGTTTTTTTGGTCCTGCCTTTTTTACCTGTAGGTAGACTTTTGATCTGATACGTTGAACGGATGTCGTTAGTGTGCCGTCGGACGTGAGT
Source organism: Protaetia brevitarsis (assembly GCA_004143645.1). Lineage (NCBI taxonomy): Eukaryota > Metazoa > Arthropoda > Insecta > Coleoptera > Scarabaeidae > Protaetia > Protaetia brevitarsis. The sequence continues at coordinate 9,323 of RXPK01000874.1, read as the reverse complement.
TTTGACACGGAAACCAGTGTGGAAAGGTGTGAGAGGAGGTGTATGCACTGACAAAAAAATTGTCTTTGTCTCCGGTGCAGTTAAGAAACGTCGAGAAACGTGTGGAAGAAGTATGAGAGAATTGAATTTTAAAGCAGAGCTGGCAGGTTTAAACCATTAGATTTAAACCGTTGCGTTGGTTAAACAGGGAAATATGTCTACACACTTAGGGTTCATTCAATACTTGCGAGTACTCTCAATATATCGACACTTTTTCATTCGAAACTATAATTTATTGTAACCTAATAATAAATTCGATACCAAGTAAAATATCGGCTGACAGACAATAGTATTGAATGGTATCGAAGAAGGGAGACTGTTAGCTGTTAGGTGACATGCATACGGTATGCAAACGGATTTTGCGAACCGTCAGGAAGTACGTTTGGATGTCTCATAGATGGCGCACGATGTTGACACCGTACGTCACCTAGGTACACTGAAATACAAAATTCATGTCTCCCAGGCCTGTTCAGGTTTAATCGGGCACTTCTGGGCAGGCGTAGTACAAGCGGACGCCCGCCGGGAACGCAGGTAGTAGACTCAACGACCAATCAGACAGTCGCAAAGCTAATTTATATTGTAGAATTATAATAATAATAATAACTCAGCACTACTTTTTCTTCGTTTATTCACACCATTTTTATTTGGCCTTTTTTTGTCGTGGATTCAAAAAGTATGGATACTAACACTAAAACTGTTCGTTAAAGATTCCTGTACAAAATAAATAGATAATAGTGTTTGTAATATTAAATTGCATCCTTGATGTTAATGCATGAATTGAAATTTGGTTTGCTGAAACTATGTGCGAAGAAGTTTATTTGTAGTACACATTTCTCGCCACATGCAAACTGGGGCGTATTATATCGACTATACAACATCATAGTCTGCTTACAGTAAAGGGTCTAGATAATTTATATAACAATTATTGTAGTAACGTTTTTTGTTTTTCATGAGAAATCAATTTTGTTATAGGCTTTGATGGGAAGCCAAATGTGTAGCCCCAGTTGCAGTTGATGAATTGTGAGGATGATGTGAGAAGGATGATGTGAGGAGGATGGTAGTAATGCAGAACAACTTGAATGTGAGCCTATAATCACCACTTTATTAGTGGCAATTAGACAATTTTCAGAGAATGAAGTAGCAGTGACTTCGAATACATGTGTTTACCTAAGTTAAATTACACAATTTAAACTAATTTTATTGTGGAAAGAATTACAAATTATATAGCTTCAAATCGAGCAAGCGAATTTCTGAAATAAATCTCCAATTAAATTTCTCGCGAAAAACTAGTACCAGCGGACGGACGCCGTAAGCGCTGAAGTCCATAGGTTTGTGTATTTGCTAATGCCGACGTCGCGTCGGTATAGGACCTTAACATCTATTTCAGTATAATATATATTACTTATCTATAATGTCCCCCTAAAATTTCTTCGTGAGCGAATAATACATCTAATTTAAATGTAACACATACCTGAGACAGCATTCCTACGTAAACTTGAGCGGTTAATTTAATAAGGGACACATTTAGAAACACCGAGACATATTATAATTATAATACAAAGAAATAATACCTTTAGGAGACATTAGTTTTGAATTTACTGACGTACACTCAATGGTACTTATCGGTTAAATATAACTCATATGGATAACAATCATACCTACTAAAGAATTAGCTATCAGTTTATTATGTTAAATTTCATAAATTAATATTTCTGGCGGTTATTTTCATTTGATTTTATAATATCTTGAGCATAAAGCCTTATTTAAAAGAAATTTACAATTAAAGATGTACAAAAATTAAAAGTAAAAATTTTAAGATATTAAGTTGAAATATAATACAAATTAAATATATATAATATAAATGAAAGTTAGTGTAGTGAAATAGGAGAACCGCCATCTTTACGGCAATTTCTGTACCTGTAGAATATGTTTAACGTATTTGCTATGTTTAGAACATCATGACGTGATGATTTACAGTTTTGACGTAAATCTACTACTACTTTATCTGTAACTGTATCGACTTTGTATAAAATAAACAATCGTAGGTACTTGATATCATATATCTAAAAAATATTTTTTTGTTTTTAAGGTGTGTTTATTTGAATAAAAGATATTATTTTCAATTGTAATTTTCCAAATTGTAAGAAATCGTAAGTGCTTTTCTGAGAGATATTAGTATCTTAGTAATATTACAATGTTAAAGATTTAAAATTTATTTTGCTACTTCGTTCTTATTTAATGGAGAGAAGGTACTACGTCGAATATCTTGAAGACTGTTCGGGAATTTATCAACCATCTTCAGGATTACCTCAGGGATCGAATCTTGGTCCAGTGTTGTTTCTCTTGTTTCTGAATAATATCACTGACATCATTAAAATGTGATATCAGGATGGTGAGAGACTGCAGTGATTTACAAACTGATCTACAAGCAATATGTACCTAATTGGTGTGATCACAACCATTTGTGTTTGAACATTAGTAAATGTAAAGTGGTGTCATATACACGTAGAATTAATCATGTCAAGTTTAATTATACAATAAACAATCAACAAGTTAGTTGCCATCAGACGGTGAAAGACCAGGGTGTTACATTTGACTTCAAACTGACGTTTATTAATCATGTTAATTTGACAGTCGCTGCTACTTATAGAATGTACCGATGCATATGCAAGACCTGTAGGGATTTCAAAGACACTATTAACTGTTTATTAATGTTGTATTATGCTTATGTCCGCTCAAAACAGGAGTACGCATCACTAGTCTGGTATCCCATTTACCAGACACATATTAATAACATTGAGTCAGTACAAAGACGTTTTGGAAAATATTTAATCTTCAAGCTTGAAGGTGCATATCCAATGAAAGGGACAGATTGTGACGATATACTTATTAGACTTAATTTGGTGTCATTACGTGTAAGGCGTATTGTCTAAATGTGAAATTTTTATGGAACTTGTTAAATAACAATAGAGACTGTTTATGGTTGTTAGATAAAATAAATTTAAATGTGCCTAGAATAGTAAGTCGTCATCAGTGTAAGTTTTATTGTAATCAGCACAAAAGAAATGTTTTGGTAACAAAGTCTGCAATATTAAAGACGTGCGGTTTACAAGAAACAATTCCACAAAGTCTAAATCGAAGTTTTAGGCATTGCTGCACAAAAATATCTGCCGCAAATAATTTGACCTGGAACTTTAAAAATTGTTTTCCAAGGTTATTTCTTAAATATTTTTCTATCTCTTGAATATAAAATGTGTTAAGGGGACGCATGAATGCCACATCAAATGGTTGTAGTTTATGGCTACAATGTATGGTAGGAGACATAAAACTGGCAAATGATTTTCACGAGGCATATTAATAAATCAACATTTTTGTATTGGACTGCGCCGTTGTCAACCCCGTTTCGTCCACATTAAACACTCGGAATGGATTATAAGGAAATCGGCGAAAACATTCGTCTAACAATAAGAATACTTCTGGACATTAATCTTATTGAAAGCCCTGGCACGGGCTGCGCTGGTAGCTTCGAGTGTGCGAAGGCTGATAATCGGATGTCTTTCACGAAGCCTTTTAAACAGTCTTCTCCAGCTAGCTGAGTCTCCTTGTTGAAATTATGTTTCAAGCTATTTCTTTCAGTTTAACTGGAATGCCTAATGCTCTAAGGTCTTTCTTAGTGAAACCATAAAACACGGGTTCCATCTCTTCAATATGTTGAACAATTTCTTAGTTCTTGCTCATAGGTAACACCGGCCGAATCGATCCTAATATTTTTATATCTTCCCTTGCATCTTTATTTTTGTTTACGTTTAATACTCTCCTTTTAATAAGAGTATTTCGACATTCTCCTTAAGTTTCTGTACATTTACTCACATTCAGTGCGGAAAATTATCAAAAAAATTGATTTTTGCCAAGAGTAATTACCTACAGTTTTTAGTGTGTTCGTAAAACTGTAAATATGCATGCAAAACTTGGGATACATTTCACGTTATTTGGGGGAAATTGATAACTACCCTTTAACTTAATTCTGCAATTTTAAATCTGTCACCGCTACATATTTGCATACCTATATATTTATTCTCTTATACGTCAGTTCATTCAAAAAAAGAGGTAGCATATTTTGTTCTCTTATGGTTGGTCCATATTGCGTCTTAATATTGTTTGCAACTTGTCACGAGAAATCCAATAAAACTTCTATTTAGCACTTTTTGCTTCATAATCGAATTTCATGACTAATCTATTAATAATATCAGTTACAAATTAACACGAGAGAAGAAAAAAGGTGGCACAATCCCACCGTATGTACGATATAACAGATTCATAAAAATGACCAATTGCTCGTTAACTAAACTCATTATTATTCCTAGAACAAGTCGGGATTGCATCGCATCGTATAACTGCATCATTCGACGAACGCTACTATTTTTTCTCTACAGCATTATTCCCCTTCTCTTCTCCCGTCGCTGAAACAATCAACGAGCGCCGCGATCATCGACTGGAGAACAAGTGAAGAGGCGTGGGACATAACGGGTCCCGCACGTACTGCACTCGGAAGTGTAGAATCTCTGCGGCAACGCTCAGTTACGCGCAGACGATATTGGCGACCTGCGACAGCGCCATTTGCGGTCGAAATAAGAATTAAAGTAAATAGGAAAGCTGTTATAACAGACAATTGGAAATGAGAGAATCCGTTTAGAATAGTTGTTTTAGAACGACAACTGAAAGTGAACATTTCATTTTATAACTCTCTTCTGAGATAACTATATTGCATTTTTTTTCTATTTACAGGGTGTATCAAATAAAAAAGAAATTTTGCTTGGGTGTTAACTACACGACATATAAAGCACAAACCCACCGAAACCGGATTTCATCATTAAAGATAAAAAAAAGTGAAATTTAGAGCCAAAAATTCTTTAGTCCGGGCCTGATGCAAGGAAACGTCATGTCAAGCACCCGCTAAACGTGGTATTATGTATATAATACATTGCACTCATTTAGTATTATTCTTAATGGTATGCCGTAAGTTCATTTAACGTCATTCTGAATAAATAAAGGCCGTTGTAAAAATAGCAAACTGAGGCATTTAAATTTCTTTGTTTTATAAAATAAACATTCCTTATTTGTTAAGAGCATTCTACGTAAGTCTACAAGGTATTATTTTTAATATCCTGATAAGACGTTCGAGTTTCACCGGATATGCGACTTCAGTACTTACAAAAAAACGTAAATATTTTTCTTTTGCTTTGTCGAATCGAGAATTAGTCGTTAATAAACGGTACCACATGAATCTGAGTTATTCCTTTTGGATTTATTTAATCAAATAACGCAAAATGAATTGAATCGAATTACACATAAATAAATGTAGATACAGAAAATTTGCAAACACGCCTTTTTACTATGATATAGCGCGAAAATGAATCTATACATTCCCGCGCCTTTGCCGATGCATCAAGCTTCGATTTTCTTTATATGAAATCATGATGGCCCTGAAAAGGATCGTTTTTTCGAGATAGGAAGAATTTAAATAAAATGTTCGAAGTGGCTTGCACTCCAAGCGGCGATCGACACAAAACTAACAGCGGTAATGGCTGAATGATAGTGGCATGTGGGGGTATACTCGGGACAGCATTTAGGTTAGGCACAGGTGCGGCTCTAGCCCACGACATTTACAAAACATTTTTTTTCTCGTTAATGCTTACAGATAGACCTCCTATGCATTAAGACTTTTTGATCGTATATGATTACAGCTGCTACATATTGTTATATTTACTTCTATATCTGATACACCCTGTATATATTACTAACAAGGGAACACCGGCGGGTGTCCCCCTCCGATTTCGATGAAACTTAACAGATCGAAAGAGTACCTTAAAATAAGAGACACGTATTTTTTTTTATCGGCGTATCCGCACGATTTTGGGGTACAGCCCCCTCCAAAGTTTGGACGATTTTTCAATTTTTGCAAATATTTCCTAAATTATAACAGATATTAAATTTTCTTCTTAACATAATTTGCAGCATACTGCATGACCCTAAGGGTGGCGTCGTCCGTATTCGCAAAAAGTTAATAACGGAGGACGGGGTACCCCGTACCCCCCATTTTTTTTTTCATTTTTTCTTTTTCTTATTCATCAAAAGAAGGCCGATTTTACATAGAATACGATGGTGTATAACAAGTTTACAAAATTAATAATTGTAAAAAATAGAAAAATAATAACAAAGCTTCAAAATTAATATACTTGTCTATTGATATAAATCAAATGAACTATTACAGAAATAAGTTTTTATCCTTAACATAATTTCCAGCATAATACATGGTCTCAAGGTAGATATCTTCATAAAAAGCTAATAACGGGGGACGGGGTACCCCATACCCCGCATTTTTTTAATAATAAGTTTATTCATTATTCATCAAAAAAAAATCGCTTTTACATAGAAAACAATGGTAATAAATTTGGAGGATTAATAATAAAAATAATTGTAATAATAATAATATAGTACATTAACAACAATTATTTGTTATCGTTACTCCGCTGCTCTCCTTACGTAAATATTTCTTAATTTAGAATTGTATCTACTCGACAAGCTATGGTCAAACCTTTCTGTGCCTACTAACTTGTACTATATACTATACGAAACTTTTATCGATGGTAGCAATATAAATCGTTTTATCAATTGCAGTTAGTGACTGCGTTTTATATATTTCCTTAATAATATGTTATTCATTCTTAGAATACCATAATCCTTTAGTGCGTATATATGAACAAATTTGCTACACAGGACGAAGGATTAAATAATACATACATATATATATTTTTTAATTTATTTCAAGTTTTTCGTGCAATGTAGGTGTACAATGTAAGTATTCAATGGAGCATAAATATAAATAATGTGTTTCTAACGATTATAACATTTCGGAAACAATAGAACAGAATTAGAAAAACATTATAATGCTTATAAATGTTTAAATACATGAGATACTGTAATGCGATTATTGGTATATATGTATTGCAATAGCGAGCAAGATTAATATACATACAGTAATTAAGCTATGTAAGTATTACAGTAGTGATAGTCAGTGTAAAAGTGTTTAAAACACAGATTTTATTTGCACCATGAACACGGCCCAACAGCTGGTTTATTGCAAATTCTACACAAGGGTGTAGGCTGCGCATCTTTGTTAAAACAAAACTCTACAGGATTTTTAAAGGGCCCAGGTCTTTTCTCAACGTATGCACTCTTATACTACGAGTACGTGAATATGTCGAAAAATCTTGGGGAAGAAACTGATTATGGGTTAGGGATTGCAACCTTAATAATATTATTCTCTGATGTAAATCTATGTCGTAGTTCATAAAGAATCACATACTCCCAAAAAGTTCTAACACCATTTTTCCACAGTCTAAACACCATATACTTATTATTATACCAAACTTATTATTAAAAAAATGCGGGGTATGGGGTCCCGTCCCCCGTTATTAAGCTTTTTATGAAGATATCTAACCTTGAGACCATGTATTATGCTGGAAATTAGTGTTAAGGGAGGTTTACATGTATTTGACTGGAAAAATCGATTTTTGGTTTTTGCATTTTTTGAAAGCTCCAAATATATAACATACAATGGTTTAAAGCGGTTTCGTAATATTCGCATTGTTTAAGCCGCTACGGCTTATTAAAGAGCGGATGTACCGAACACAAACGGAGCAAATTAGATGTAATGCTATATTCGAATCGGGGCTGCTCGGGTCGAAATATCATACTTATTGTTTGTTAGTGTATGTAATAGTTGTCTTTAATGATTAGAAATGCCACTGCAGTCGGGATCACAAATAAGCGACAGAGTAGCTATTTATATTACAATAATATGAAGCAATTAGATCCGAAATAAAACGCACATTTGAAGAAATGATCTAAACAATATTTCTTTTACTTAAACACACTTTCCCACGCTTTAGAAAACTACTTAAATAAAATATATCAATTTATTGCAGATGCACTTACACTAAATTTCTTATAAAATTTGGCTAGAATATAATGGCAAAGGTAACCACACTACGGATCATCAGAGTAGCACAGGAAAAATGGAAGTCGATGCGATGCCTTAAAAGAAATTTTCGCACGATTTCGGATAGGCGACTGAGACAAGACACACGAAAAATGTTACTGTTTCAAGAAAAAAAAAAAGAGAAAGCGTTGGAGATGTACAAAAAAGAATGAGTGGACTTTGAAGAAAGGGCGCTGGTAAACTGACTGACAAAGTTACTGATACTTTAAAAATAGTGTACTGTGGACTAGCAATTAGACAACATCCAGATTCTGCATAAAAAATGAAGGCAGCTATTTGGGCTACATTTTCATTATAAATGTTCCAACCGGACGCGGATCCACGACACATTTATTGGCCAAAAGGTGTAGATAGCCTGTGTAAGTGGCGCGTTGCAGAAGCCAAGGTTGAGCTTGCTTCATTCATACATGACCCTCTTTTGCAAAAAAAAAATCAAGATGCTATTAGGCCGATTTATGAAGTTTTTTCTAGAGTGATTTCTTGCAAAGATGCATTGGAAAAAATTGTCAAAACTGAAACGCTCGTTTAGTTCATGTGTGGTAGAAACTAGCTCCAAAAGATTTACACTGCGGCCCATAAACAATTAACTTGCTACCTACATTGCCGCAAATTTATCCAATGAAGGTTACTTTTCTGTATTACAAATAATGAAGCGGTGGGAATTGCAGTAGGACTTGATGCCAAAATTTCGTCATCAATTCTGATCGTCAGCGCATACAACGAGTAGAGCAGAGTATGTCCAGCGCTGCAAACTTGCTGTGCTGTCTAAAGGGAAGCAACAAATTTTGCAAATGCAGAAGTAATGAAGAAGAAGAAGGATTAATGTATGGTGCTGGAATAGCTGACTAAAGTGTGTTGAACTATTTGTAAAAAATTTTGCTGAGAAACTTTGAACGCGTTTTTCTCGAAACATGATTTTCAAAAATCTGCGTAAGTTCTAGTTCTTCAAGTGTTCAATATATCAACTTAATCTTTTTGTTTGCTTAATGTAAACAGTTTTTATTGGAGGTTATACCTATAATATACTAAAAATTGCAATATTCCACATTTTTATATCCACGTACACACAAAAAAAGAAATAGAAAATAATCAAGTCAAAGTTCAGGTATCTGCCACATTGTTTGCTTTCGACTTATTTGGTTAAATTTAGGTATAACCTCCAACAAATTTAATATATTCTAACTCTTCTTTTTATTTTCAATTTCGGATCACTTTTGCGTAT